>JAKUCM010002221.1:0-54112 GCA_023374145.1 Lepidium sativum | reverse complement strand
GAGAGAGATTTTTGTTTGCCCTCAAGCAAACATGTAAGAACAAATTCTGAGAAGAAGTTGCTCAACGGGGATTCAAAACCAAAGCAAGCTTACTCAAATGCTAACACGCAATGTCATATTATAATGTTTTGAACTGCAGTGCCAAACAAGTCCTACTCTGAAAACTTTAGCCATGTAAATCACAGTTCTGTCTAAGCCAAAGTCAACTTACAATTGCATTCTAATAATCCACTCCATTTAACACCCAATTAATTCCAAACCGTAAATCAAGTTTCACATCTTATAAGAACTCGTTTGGCTAAGGGAATAACTCAAAAGATTAATGTGATCTCTTCAATGTAATGGCTAGTCAAATATGCTCAGGGATCACTCAGAATATAATAAACTTTAGCATAAGGTTAAAGGTGAATGTCAATGGATGCATACAGAAACAAGGTCTTATCTACCCAGTGCACCCAACTCGAGCACCAACGTATTCATTCTAAGACCCAGAAATTGATCCATATATCTACCCTTTTCAAAGAAAAACGGCAGCTTATTCTTTCTGTGAAGCGCTTAACATAATCAATTTCTCAAACTTCTTTTCAATAGCTAATCTTAAGGGAGGGGTTACTTAATTCAACACTTCCAGCGGTTCTGTTTTATATCTCATTACAACCCTGGTTCTTTTTTTTTACAAGACACTGTAAGTATATGTTTATCTTTTCTTTCTTAGAACCCAAATTTAGATTTTAATCACAACTAAACCCTATACTAGAACATACCTACGTTTTGTTCCATTTACTCCCCTTAGATTCTTTAACCTATGCTCTTATTCTTTCTTCAATCCTTTCTTAACCAAAGTAAATAAGTCTCCCACACCCTTACACCATATACGCCTAGTCTGGTCCAAAACGTGAACCATAAATTACCTGAAACTTTATTCATGTCGGTAATCATATAACATGTTACACCAAGATTAACCCGTAAAAAAGCCTCACAATCACACACAAACAATGTAGCGCTCGAAAGGAGGTAATGGTCAAGGTGGGAGTCAACTCGAATTAACATGTTAGAATGCAAGATGGTGAAAGGAAATCCGAGTATTCAATAATCCAAGAGTTCAAACTCAATGCACAACCTTGATAATTAAACATTTATTTCAGTTTATCACTTAGTAAGGAGTGGAGTCTTATCACAACAAAATTCAACGAAGTAATAAACTAAAGGTTAAACTTTCGTAGCATGGTGCAATATTACAATTCAGATTGGTAGCAAACAGCAAACAACATACTGAGGGCAGTGAATTTAAAACAAATATTATCAAACTTGCAAGCTGAAATCATCATGGTCCCCAATGCGTAACTAGACTCGAGCCTAAATGAATGCAGACTACATGACACTCTGTGATCAAATGATGTTTAGAAAACGAGCTTATCTTGGCGGAGGCAGTCGACGGCGCGAGGTGGCTGGAGATGGCTCGTTTTTATGTCTTAGCGGCTCGTGGTCGGACGTGGAGAAGGCGCGTTTGCTCGAGTCTGGTTGGCGACGATTAAAGAAGCTCGAGTGTCTTTTGGCGAAAGCGTTAATTGCGTTTTTCGATTGGAGGCGGCGCGTGGCGGCGGCTTGCGCTTTTAGCAATCAAGGTCAGGTTAAGAAAGTCGGAGCTCGAGCAAGGTCGAGTTGGCTTGGCGGCTAACGGACAACGATGTGTGGAGGCTCGTGAGAGAGCTCGAGTCCCTTTTGGCGTAGCCGTTGGCGGCCGAGATTCGTGAGAACGACACGAGCTGGGTCTAGTTACTGTGGCGTCTTTGACGGCGCTTGTCGGTTGGAGGTCGAGTGAAGCGCGATGGAGACTCGAGTGCAAGGGCTCAAGTTCGTGTTTTGTGTGGACACGAGTGTGTTGGCTTTAGGAAGCTCTCGTTTGGTTGAGTCACTCTTGGCGGCGGCAGCTCGAGTTGGCTGGGCGGTGGAGCGTAGTCGAGTTCTGTGTACGTGAGCGTGCACGGGTTAGTGTCGGCGTGCAAACAACTTACGGATGAGAGCTCGAGTGACACAGCGGTTTGGTTTTGATGTTTGTGATTGAGCTCACCTTAAGAAGAAAAAAAAGAAAAATCATGTAAGTGAGAAGAAAGATGAAGTAAAAAAGGAAGAGAGTTGTCTATAAGAAGAGTGAAATGTGAAGAGTGGGAGACAAAGTCTCGTGGGTGTGCAGCAAAGGAGACAAGTGATGTCTCTTCATCCAAACACTCTTTCCTCCTTTTTTTAACATATGTGTAGTGCGATGTAAAGTATGAATGCATGAAAAAAAAAAATAAGAGTAGAGAAAACATGATCAAATGATGTGTGGAATCCTCCCCTGTATTTAAATCACAAGGTCACTTGTGTAGATAAGAGAATGAAAAAGGATTACAGACCACCAAACATAATAAAAACATGCAGAGATATATTCACGAGGAGTGGTGCAATCATACCTTAGCTGCGGAAAAAGGACCATCCAGCCTGATCCATGTCCATGCCATCATTATCTTGGTATTGTTGTTCGTCAGGATTGTTGTAGTTGTATGTTTAATTCATAGGAGTAAAAAAATTATTCCCTGGTTGTTGTATGTTGAGATGTAGGGTCGAGTCGTGCTGATAAATGTGACTCGAGCCTTGGTTGTCTATCTAAGGGATTCCCGTTTGCAGTTGTTGGGGCTGCACATGTGACTCAAATTGCGGATCAACACTTTGAGTACGTTCTCTGCGGGGCGACCGCTGGATCATTTGCTTTTTGCCCTATGTTGACTCGGTGGTTTATAGCTAGGCTCCGCCTCAAGATCTTAAGTGCCCTCAACTTCCTCTGTTAGCTCTTGGTTTGAGTTAAGATCGAAGACAAGGACCTCTTATGTTAGTTTTCTTTGTTGAACTTGGGACGGTGTCATGTGCTCATATGAGAGGCCATATGTGGTTTCATTGAAGGCCCGGGGTTGGAGGATGGTCTGGAAACTAAAGTGTATCGTCTCCACGGTTGCGATGTGGGTTCTCTGACTGCACTTGGTGTTCGCACCTTCTGCTCGAGCTCTACCCAAGCTTGAGATTACCAAGCTTTTCAACTACTAATCTCACCGTGTCGATTTCCTCTTCCCGATCTTTGAAAGGAGATTGATTCGGTTGTGCGCCTCTTGTAATCTTTTAAGCATCTTAGGGTCGAAAACACTCGGTCTAGGCGCTTCCGGTGCCTGTTCCCGTCGGCTAACTCGATGTCTGCCTGTAGTTAGAAGATTCGAGGGAGGCAGGAAGACTACGTTGCATTCGAGCGCTAGATGTGTGCATTCAACATTCGGGAGCTGTAATATTGAGTCTGAGCTCTCTCCCGGTAGACTAAGCCAATAGAGCCAAACACCTCTTGTTGGACCCCTCTTGAGGATTTTATGTTGGATGAGGTACGTGACGTCGAGGTATTATGGAGCTATTGAATCCCTTGATCTTATGTTGACTGCGTTTGCCGGACGGAGGCGGCGCGTGGCAGCTCGCGCGTTTAGCAAGATCGAGCTCGGTTTAAGAAAAACGGAGGTTGAACAAGGTCGAGTTGGCTTGGCGTCGAACGGACAAAGGTGCGTGGAGGCTCGTGATAGAGCTTGAGTTCCTTCTGGCGGCGGCGTTGGCGGCTTAGACACGAGATGGTGACACGAGCTGGGTTGACTTACTGTGGCAGCTTTGACAGCGCTTGGCTGCTTGAGGTCTAGCTCGAGCTGGCTCGAGTTGGTTTAGCGCGGTCGGCTCGAGTGAAGCGCGGTGGAGACTCAACCGGGAGGGCTCAAGTGCGTGTTTGGTGCGGACACAAGTGTGATGGCTTTAGGAAGCTCTTGTTTGGTTGAGTCACTCTTGGCGGCGGCAGCTTGAGTTGGCTGAGCGGCGGAGCGTGGTCGAGTTCTATGTATGCGAGTGTGCATAGGTTGGTGTCGGGGTGCAGACAACTTACAGAAGATGGCTCGAGAGACACGGCAACTTGGCCTTGATATTTGTGATTGAGCTCACCTTAAGTAGAAAAAATAAAAATCATGTAAGTAAGAATGAATATGAAGTGAAAAAGGAAGATAGTTGTCTTTAAGAAGAGTGAAGTGTGAAGAGTGGGAGAGAAAGTGTCATGAGTGTGCAGCAAAGGAAACAAGTGATGTCTCTTCAGCCAACCACTCTTTCCCTTTTTTTGTTTTATTTTTAAACGTAAGACAGGACTCGACTTTAGTTTTGAGCGTGCCCTGGTGCTCGAGTCCTGAAAATCAAATACTAAGGTAGGTGCGAAAAAATTAAAAAATATAAAAGCTTATTGAAATATGTTCACGGATTTGCATGAAATTGCCTCCCAAGTGCACTTTGTTTAAATTCATTGAGCTTGACTTTCACTCTTTCAAAGGCCAATTGGTTCATCGAGAGAAACTGAGGTTCTCTCGTGAATAGTCTCATCAGCACGATACCGCTTAACATCTGCCAATTCACAGTGAAATTGTTTCTTTCCCCGTTGATCAATGTAATAGCTCCATATGGCAAAACTTCTTTAACTCGGAATGGACCTGACCATTTTGACTATAATTTTCCACGAAACAACTTTGGCCTCAAGTTAAACAGTAATACTTGGTCGCGTGGTGTGATTTTCTTGTGTGCAATATTTTTGTCGTGGAAGGCTATACTCCTTTCCTTGTACACTTTTGAGCTCTTTTAAACTTCAAGTCTGTCATCCTCTAACTCATGCAAGTTCATGACCATTTTCTCTTGAGCAGTCTGGAGATCAAAATTTATGAACCTTGTAACCCACAATGTTTTGTACTCTATCTCCACGAGAAGATGACAAGCTTTTCCATATAGAAGCTGGAATGGAACTCTTCCAATAGGAGTCTTGAACCATTCTGTAATCCCACAGGGCGTCGTCCAACTTTACTGCCCAATCACTTTTTGACACCCCAATAACTCGAGCTAAAATACCCTTGATCTGCTTGTTTGAAACCTCTACTTTACCACATGTTTGTGGATGATAAGGCATAGCTAACTTATGCTTGAATCCATTCTTCCTCAGCAGATTCTCAAACACTTTATTGATGAAGTGAGAGCCTCCATCACTGATTACAACACGAGGTACATGATGCTCTTGAACTGCTTGATGACAACCTTAACATTATTAATCATACTTGATACATCTTCTACCCACTTCGAGACGTAGTCCACTACTACGAGAATGTAGTGATTCCAATGGCTTGGTGGATTTAATGGCCCCATGAAGTCGATTCCCTAATAGTCAATATCTCAACTTCTAGAATTGGTGTCTGTAGCATCTCATTTCTTCTGCTGATACTACCCATTCTGTAACACGGATGATAATTGGAGATGAAATTTTGAGTATCCGTGAACACCGTCGGCCACCATAACCCTATTTGCAAAATCTTTTGAATAGTCTTAAATGTGGCAAAATTTCCACCGTAAGTAGACTCATGACAATGCTTTAGAACACCCTGAACCTCTTCATCTGCTATACACCTTCTAAATAAACCATCTGCTCCCTTCTAGGTAATTGACCATATCCGCATACCAAGTTAGAGTGGATCCGGCTAGCTTCTTGTTGATTTGAGAACAATTTTCTTCTACCCCCAGAGTCATGAGTTACTCTTCTGGCATTGAGTCATCAATAGGGGTTGAGTCCTCAATCATCATTCGCGACAGGTGATTCGCCTCTCCATTCTCTACTCCAGGTTTGTCCACAATCTCCAAGTCAAACTCTTTGAGTAGCAGTATCCATCTCAATAATCTGGTCTTAACATTTTTTTTCCATAAGATATTTTAGTGTTGCATGGTGAGTGTGAACAATGACCTTGGATCCCACTATGTACTATCTGAATTTTTCAAACCCAAAAACCACAACAAGAAGTTCCGTTTCTATGGTGGAATACTTGATTTGGGCGTTGTCTAGAGCCCTGCTACCATAATGTATCACACTCAACTTCTTTCTCTTTCTCTGACCCAAGACTGCTCCAACAGCAAAATTGATTGCATCACACATGATCTCGAATGTGAGACCTCAGTCTGGAGCTTGGACTATTAGAGCAGATTTCAACGCCTCTTTGATCTTACGAAACGCTTCGAGACAGTCATGGTTGAAATTGAACTTGACCCCTTTGTAAAATAGGCTCGTCAGGGGCCTTACAATTTTGGATGAGCCCTTGATAAAGCTTCAATAAAACCCAGCGTGGCCCAAAAAACTTCGAATATCCTTCACTATCTTAGGGGGTTGCAGCTGAGCCATGACCTCAATCTTTGCTTTGTCAACCTAAATAGCCCTCTCAGATATCTTGTGCCCCAACGCTATCCCTTCCTGAACAATGATGTGACATATTTCCCAGTTGAGCACAAGCTTAATCTCCACGCACGTGCTAAGCATCCTACACAAATTTGACAAACAAAAGGAGTAGGAAGAGCCATAGACGAAAAAATCGTCCATGAACACCTCGACTACATCCTCAATCAAATCCGAGAAAATAGAAGTCATACAACAATGTAATGTAGCAGGAGTATTGCACAACCCAAACAGCATGTGTTTGTAAGCAAAAGTGTCATAAGGATAGGTAAAAGTAGTTTTTTCCTGATCATCTAGGTGTATAGGGATCTGAAAGAACCCGCTATACCCGTCAAGGAAACAATAATACTTTTTACCAGACAACCTTGCAATCATCTGATCAATAAACGGCAAAAGGAAAGTGTATTTTCATCTGGATAAATTCAGCCTTCTATAGTCTATACACATCATATGCCCTGTTATGGTTCTAGTGGGTATTAGTTCATCTTTATCATTCTTAACCACATCGATACTCTCTTTCTTAGGAACACAATGCACAGAAGAAACACACTTACTCTCACAGATTGGAAATATAACTTCAATATCTCTTTTTTAGCCACTTCTTTAAGGTTCGGCTTCAATCTCCTCTCGAGCTCTACATTAGAATGAGATTCATCTTCTAAGTGTATCCTATGCATGCAAAAACTTGGTGAAATTCCTCTAATATCCTTAAGTGTGTATCCTATGGCCTTTCTAATACGTTTAAGCTCAGTCAATAACGTGCTCAATTCATCATCATTCAAGCTATCATTGACAATTACAGGATAAGTGGAATTAGAGCCCAAAAAGGCGTACCTTAGCCCTGCAAGAAGTGGTTTCAATTCCACTTTGGGTGCCTTGAGCTCAGACCAATCATAAGTGACGCCAGGTACAGTGCATTCAAGTACTTGCAGCTCGAGTCTCTGACTCGTGTCAGAGTGTAGTGTCACTGTTTTACCCTCTGAGCTTGGATAGTACAATTCCTCAACTACCACTGAAGTTTTGTCTGTCTGGTGAGAATCTAGCAGTTTTGCGTAGCATTCAGCTTCCAGACTCAAGTACCCCTCAGCGGCCGGCTTAGTCAAAGCAACTTGCAGTTGATCTTCTGCTGCCAACTCTTCTAACAACTCATCAACAAGAGTGTCCATTTCGTGAACTGAGAACACTTGACCCTCGATCATTGGCTTCTTAATCGCATCATTTATGTTGAATTTCAATTTAAGATATGGGACCAGGTTCAACTCGATCACTTCATTCCTAACGTCAATTATAGCGCCTGATGTTGCCAAGAAAGGTCTTCCAAATAATAGAGGGTCCTTAGGTTCTTCTTTCATCTCCAAGATAATAAAATCTGTTGGTATCTCAACTTCTCCCACCTTCACAGGAACGTCTTCCAGGACGCTGTGAGGGATTCTCACTGACCTATCTACCAGAATCAACAAGATTTTGCAAGATTTGTAATCAACAAAACCTAACTTTTTTGCAACCGATAACGGCATGAGGCTGATTGAAGCACCTCGATCGCAGAGACACTTGATGAATGATAAGGGTCCAAGCGAGCATGGGCTTGTAAAGGTTTTAAGATCACCAAGCTTTTTTGACACAACTTTCCTTTGGATTATGGTGCTTATCTCATATTTCAGTACGACCATACCCTCGACTTCTTGAGTTCTCTGCTTAACTGGGTCCTTTAGAAATTTCTGGTATAGAGGCATTAACATAAAAGCATCCAGAATAGGAATCTTCACCTCAATCTCTTTCATCTGCATATCAAAAAGCGCTTTGTACTTCTCAGTAAGTTCCTTCTTGAACCTTTGGAGAAAAGGTAATTGGGGTTCGTATGGTGGAAGAACAAAGGGTTTATTCTTTTCTAGGGTTCTTGTAGGTGAATGAGCATTTGGAGTGCTAGGTATGGGTTCAACTTGGTCTGCGGTGTCGAGCTTATCTTTAGGTGTGGCTTTTTCGGCATACTATGGCTTAGAAACAGCTCTTGGTCGAGTCTCTGTCTCGAGTGGCTGGGTTGCAGTGGAAATTTTATTTGATCCTTGATGAGAAAATCCTCCCCATCCTGAACCATACTGGCCTCAGTATCCTTCAGACTATATGCTCGAATCAGCAACTCGCGTCTATTTCTTAGAGTGATGGCATTGGCATGATATTATTTTGGGTTGGGAACTGATTTCCCTGGAAGTTGCCCAGTTGTCTTCACAGTAGAAGACGATGCTTGCTGACTCTCCACATACTTGAGTCTTGCGTTCAGTGTCTCAAAATTACACGTGAGATCGTTGTGAGAGGCGTCAATCTTAGAGTGCACCTCTGCAAACTTTTGCGTTACTTCGGCTGCCTATGCTTTTTGTCCCTTCAGGATCTCTTAAAGTAGGTTCAAGACTTCTGGTGGCTGTGTAGCGGTTGGTGGGCGTGTGCTTCATACCTAGGTGGTAAGTTTGCAGATGGCTGATAACTCTTGTGATATTGTTGCTTAGGCACAAATGCATTTGACTAGGCGTGTAGGGTTTTGGTTGGATAAATCTGGTTTTGTGGATTTTCCACGTTGTTGCTTCTGTATGAGAGGTTTGGGTGTTGCTTGTAGTTGTTGTACTGCTTGTAACCACCTACTTGATTATGCAAATAACTGATCTCCTCAATCTGATCATCCTCCTCATCAGGAATATGTTCGTCTCTAGTCATGAAGTGGACATGTTTTTGTTGTACTTGCAACAACATGTCGATTTTGTTCAACTTCACGTTCAAGGACTTGAGCTCCTTCCTAATAATTGTGTTTGTGTCCATTGTACTTATAACCGTCCTGGCGTAGTCCTCATTATACTGCCCATCTGCATTTGCCATATTCTCCACTAGCTGCCAACCTTCAGTGACATCCTAGTTAAGGAAATTTTTATGGCTGGCGGTATCCAATAGCCTTCGGATGTTGGGGTGAATACCTCTATAGAGATTGTTGAGCAGAGTCTCAGTAGGGTATTCGTGATATGGGCATTGAGATGATAATTCTTGTACCTCTCCCAGGCTTCAGCAAATGTTTCAAAATTCTGCTGGGTAAAGGTAGAGATAACGTTTCTCAACTTTGCCGTTCAAGAGTTGGAAAAGAATTTGGCAAAAAATACAGATTTTCAAGCACCCCCATGAAGTGATAGAGCCTTACGGTATGTGCTTCTCCCAGATGTGGGCTTTGTCTCCGAGAGAAAACGGGAACATCCTCAGTTCGAATGCATCTTCACTGACTCCATTGAGCCTTTGCAGTCCACAGAGCTGCTAGAATTCATCCAAGTGATCAATCGGATCTTCAGAAGGTATGCCATGAAACTGCATGTTTTGGATCATAGAGATGAGACTACTCTTTATCTCGAAATTTTTGTTCGTTATAGCTGGATGAACAATCTCACGTCTCTGGGTGTGAGTGCTTGGTGCATCTCCAGCTCCGATTATTCGCGGCCTGCTTTGTTGAGGCTGGTCCACGGAAGGAACGTGTGTGTTCGATTCCGTGTCTGCATTCATTCTCACTCGCTCTGTAAGTGTACTGTGGACTAGGTTTCTCTACGCTCTTAACTTGTGTGGTAATTGGTTAATGTTGTCAAGAAGCTTGAGAAGATTCTGATTTCCTTGTGAATGTGTCTGCATAAACTGAGTGAAGTCAAACTAAGCAGTAGCATCATGCTGATGTACCCGAGGTTGAAATCACTTGGAACAGAAGACAAAACATAGTACCACAAATGAGTATGTAACGAAAAGTAAAAAGAACTTGAGCTTAAAAAGTTAACAATCCTAAATGTAACTAGCTGAGACCCATTTGTCAACGACGCCAATTTGATAACAAAATTTTTACTCTATTGTCAAATCCTATTATACTGAGATTTCATTGTAGTATGATATGTGTCAATCTAACTGAGAATATAATTATCAATCAGGATGCAATTAACTGTTTATCTAACAACCAATATCAATCGTTAAAATAAATATAAACAAGCAAGTGATAAAAGTTGAGAATTTAAACGACTTGAGGAGTGAGTATCATGGAACAACGTAGATCTTAAACTAACTAGGCGCTTGACAACACTCAACACATCTAATCACTAGGCAACGAGAACACAAGTAATGAATCCACTCTGGTGGCAAACAAACTCGAATAGACTACTAACACTTCAGATATTCGATCAACTCGCTTAGCACCGATTCACACCTCAAACATTCGATCCCTCGAGCTAAAGCGTCTCAGAACAAGCCTCAGTTGATCAGAATGAATCTAGTGATTAAAATACCAAATCAGAAAAATACCTAAATATTTCTAACCTCAAGCGACCTAGAAAGCCTAAGCACCACGCCGCCCTAACTCACCCTCAGGAGCCTTAGATGACTACTCAGAACTCATTAATTTAACACAAAGCATAAAGTCAAAATTTAATTGCATAAACAAAGAACTCGAACAACGTATGAATTCAAAGATGAACGTAAAACTAAATTGCATAAAACATAAACTCGAAATCAAAGGGTTTCATTCGAATACAAAGCTCTAAGTTTTCTTCTCAAGAAAAAATGTAAAAAACTAGGGTTTTGATTTTTGCAATATGTACAATTATTTATATTGCCCTGGATGAGCTCGTCCCATTATGAAAATCAGCATGCTATGGATTTGGGCTCAGTATGGCCCAAGGGCTGAAAAGGACTATGATTGGGCTGGCGTGCGACCCACCTAGTGAACAACGAAGAAGGGCTCGGGCGAACTCGAGCTGGCACGCGTAGAGAGGACTCGAGCTAGCTCGAGTTTCATGTGGGAATGTGGGCTCGAGCACGGGCTCGAGTGTACTCGAGTTGGCCGCCTACAGCAAATTTGTGCTAGGGCTCGAGTTGGCTCGAGCTGGTTCACCAGGTAGTACTCGACCTGGCTGGAGCATGTACGCCGGGTCTGGATTCTTGTCGGAGCTCGAGTGTGTCTCGTGCGCTGCTCGAGCTCCTGTGTGACACAACTCGACTAAAAGTGTTGCTCATCGTCCAAGATGGACTCGATCATGTCCCACGCGTGGAAAGACTATATTTACGTTGGGATCTTTGTATATGTGCTTCCAGTACCTGAAACCTCTCCAAATGTAATATGTATGTGAATGCATATGAATGAGGTTATCTAGACTCTAATAAGGTGAAAATGTAGTAGAAATGTACGCTTAGAATAGTTAAATAAAGCTCCTAACGAGTGCTAAAAACGTGTATATCACTCATTTCGACATTACTACAACAATTTCATGAAAATGTCATGGGAGGACATGGAGGAGTTTTGAGCACATACAAGATAATGGCAAAAGAAGTATATTGGAAGGAATGAAGATGGACATAAGCTAATATATTGAGCAATGCGTAGTCTGCTAGACTTGTAAGTATTCCACACTTACACCGGCAGGGTTGTTATCTCCATTACCGATTCCAACATAAATTTGGGCAAACATAAGCATGGATTTTGTGGAAGGGTTACTCATTTTCTACGGGAAAGACATTATTTTAGTAGTAGTGGACATGCTTAGTAAGTATGCACACCTCCTTACACTGAGGCACCCTTTTCAGCTTAGATAGTAGCTGAGTTGTTTGTAAAAGAAATGGTCTGACTTCATGGATACCTAGAGACTGTAGTCTCATATAGATATAGGATTTTCGTGAGCAGTTTTTGGGCAGAATTATTCATGATGCAGGGGACAAAACTGCATATAAGAGCACATATTATCACCCACAAACAGACGGGCACATAAAAGTTCTTAACAGATGTTTGGAGGCTTATCTTAGCTGTTTCATGGGAAGCCTCCCTAATACATGGATAGACTGGATATCATGGGCGGAATATTCATACAACTCTACTCATCACACAACCATCAACACAACACCCTTCCGAGCAGTCTATGGCAGAGATCCTCCGAAAATATTGAGATATGGTGATAATTCTATTGCAAATGCTCAAGTGGAGGAGTTATTTAATCAGTAGATGGTCTATTGGAAGAGCCCAAAGAGAACATTGGCAATGCGCAGGGTAAAATAATAGCAGCTGCAAATAAACATCGAAGATACATGGTTTTTGAGGTTGGGGATGCGGTGTATCTAAAACTGAGACCATATAGACAAAGATCAGTCGATGTGCGATGCAATGAGAAGCTCTCCCCCAGATACTTCAGACCCTACATAATAGCAAAATGTGTGGGTTAAGTTGCGTATGAATTAGAACTTCCAACTCACAGCTCCATTCACCTGGTGTTTCACATAACTCAGCTCAAGCGAGCAGTCCCAGCAGGTAGGAACGCTCAACCACTGCGATAACTTCTAAGAAAGGAGCTCGAATGGTTAGCAGAACCAGCGGAAGTTCTCGCAATTTGACGGTCGGATAACAAGAACCATCAGAGATATTGCTTAAATGGAAAGGCTTGGCTAATAGTGAGACCACATGGGAAATTGTAAGTGAGATACATAGAAGACATCCTTATTTTCACCTTTGAGGACAAGGTGGCTTCAATTGGAGGAGATATTGATAGGTTGGCTTACCCATTAGCAGTGATGAATAAGAAAGGAAGATCAATTAGGAGAAGTGGCTGAGAGGAGTTGACAAGAGGAAGTAGCAGGTGCTGCAATTGAGACAAAGTCTCTAGCAGATACCAAAGGTTCCATGAACCAATTTTACTCTATTAAGAGAACGGCAGCGTTTTGTAGCAAGACTTAAAGGGGTTCTGTATTTATAGACACAAACCTAGAAACCTTATATTTATCAAATCAATTACAATCAACAATAATCTTTTCTCTCTTTTCTATTTCCGAAAACAAACTGAACCCTTGATAAGCCCAAGCTTATCAGTAATCCCAATCTCTTTCTTTATTATATCTATCTCACATTCCTTTAAACTTGCAACATCGAAGCTGGGTTTCTGCACACTAACTTTAAGACCTGACTTTTCTTCAAATATTTTCAGGATGTCAAGGACGTCCTGAACTGATTGTAGGTTTCCTTCAAAAAAAGATGAGTAAATCATCTGCAAAACAAAGGTGTGTTAAGCGATTCCTTCAACAGCTCCATTGTTTAGTAAGTAGGATAAACAATTCATAGCTACAACAAAGAGATAAGGAGACAAGGGATATCTCTGTATTAGTCCCCTTTTCCTTTGAAATAACCATGCAATCAACCATTATAACCGATAGAGAATCTAGGTAAGCAGATGCAAGCTTCCAGCCACCTTAGGTAATCTTTCGAAATGTTTAAACCTCTCAGACATCCTAAAATGAATCTCATCTGAGTGTATCAAACACTTTTGCAATGTCGACCTTAATTATGATGCGTTTTGAACCCCTTTTTCTGTGATATCCCTGCACAATCTCCCAAGCCAAAATTATATTTTCAATCAATAGACACCCTTTGACCAGCGCTGTCTAATTTGGTATAATGATATTTAGAAGTAAAGGTTTTAGGCGTGCCACTAATAACTTTGGCACAATTTTGTAAATTGTATTGCATCAAGAGATGGGTCTGTAGTTTGAAACTAGAGAAACACCTAAAATATTAGGGACAAGTGAGAGAATAGTGGCATTCGTGGATTGGGAAAGAAAAACAGGCCTAAAGAAATGACGTATTAACTGCACCAAGTCATTCCCAACAATCGACCAGGCTGATGGTAAGAAATTGGAGATTAATCATTCAGGTTCACGTTATTTTTGTGGGTTGAGTTTAAATAGAACTTTCTAAATTTCCTCCTCATTTGGCAACACAACTATTTTCTGCTCTAACTCAACGCTACATTTCTTTTCCTGCAGGCTTTGGAACCACGCGAGTGAAATCTGAAGTGGAGAAAGGTTAAAAGGAGCTAAGATTGAGCTGAAATGGTCGATCACGAGCTCACTCATCTTCTCTGGGTGAGTTTCAATGCTTCCATCAGCTTTTGTGAATGAGCAGACTAAATTAAATGAATTTTTTGCTTCTGCACATCGATGAAAGAACGAGGTGCTGTGATCGCCTTTCTTAAGCCATTGGATTTTGGATCTTTTCTTGAAAAAGATTCTTCAATTTGTAGCAGATATTGCCATTTATCCCTTGCCATCTTTTCTTCTTGGAATGTTTGAGAGTTCGGATGAGCCAATGATTGCACCTGCAAAACCTTAAGATTATTGCTAGCCTCACTAACTCTTTGATGTATATTTGAGATATTCTCTCCATTGTCTTAACACACTCTTTAGACATTCTAGTTCAAATCAGATGAGAGATGTGGTTCAATGTTATGTTTTACTTTTGATCCTACAAGGTGTATAAGCTTTGATCCAACAACTTTTTGTTATGCTTTAGGCCTAAATTTAAATTGGACACCGCGCTTGAGTATATCCAACTTTCTCACAGCATTATGGTTAGGTTATGTACCTTAGCGAATTTTTCGAGGTACTACCATTGTAGTTGCAAAACCTTCACATTTTTCTTTAGCATAATTTGTTATGATGTTTCATGTTTTATAAGGTCATATGTCATGTTTTGTTAAGCTTTATAAGGTGGTATGCCATGTTTTGTTTGCCTTGGGATCCGAACCATTCAAGAAGAATCAATTTAACAATAATTTTTTAATTTATTAGATCGATAAGTTTTGATTTATAGGTTAAATTATTATTTAAATTGTTTTAAGTAAATTTTTATTAACTATCAAATGTATTTTTTTTAATTAGATCTGATCATAGATAAATTACATCTTAAATTATTATTTTTCTATGTATATTAGGAAATAATCTAACCCCATACTTAAAGAGCTACAAAATAACTACTACCATTAGTCATCCGTCTTCGACAAATACCAAATGTCTAACACACTACTTCCAACATTTAGTCACGAGAATGAGAAAAATAGTAGTTGAAAGTTTAGTTAAAAACGGAAGAATAATGAGATTGAGCTTGTTTGACAAAAAAATATGAGATTAAGATTAAGGAAAAAAGTACTGGGCCGTCTACTATTACGACACTTTCTCTTTGACTATTACACATTTTCTTTTATTACCTCAGAATAAAAAATTACTTATGAATTACAAAAAGAAACAATTAACATTAAAAAAATTAAAATCTAGCGTTTTCAAAGCCGTGCAAGTCGCTCTTTTTCATCAAAGCCAACTTAGCCAACTTCTCAGCCGCTCTCCAAGCTGAAGCAGGAGTCAACGGCTCACCTGTCTCGTCCATCATCATCATCATCGTCGTCTCTCTCTCGCTTCCTCTCCGTCTTTGACTCTGTTGTTGTTGCTGATGATGACTCTGATACTCCGTTAATTGTTGTCTCCTCCACTGAACTTCCACCAGCTCCGCCTCAACTACCTTCATATACTCCGCCGCATCCACCGTTCCTGATTGGCCAAGCAATGCACGAGCCGACGTCAACAAATGGTACGCACTTGTGCATTCACCATACTCAACAAGCCTCCGTGACTCTGCTATAGCTCGTGTTGTTATAAAGAGACTTCTAAGCCGTTCAATTCTAGGTGATGACGATCTAACGGCTTGAGGAACTCGAAGAGATTGGTCCCGACCGTACACAACTTCTTGTGTCGATGGGTCTTTATAGAGACCTCTAACTGACAACACTTGTTGTGTCATAGTAGCTGATGTTGGGACCCTAAGCTCCACTAAAAGCTCTCTTTCTTCGCCTGCACAAAGGTCCCCAAGCCTAACCGAACCAGAACCAGAACTCACTAAAGTAGGTCGTCCATTAGACATATAAACGGCTGAGATTTCACATGGTCCAGATCCTGAACCAACTCGAATTTGGATTCGAAGATCTTGAACCACGAGACTAAGTAATCCTCCTATGCATTTAGCAAAAGCTTCTTCTGCAGGAACATGACTAATCCCATTACTCTCTCCAAAGCCAAACTCAGTAACAGGAATCTCAATATAAGCAAAGCATGTTGATGATCCCATACGTTGATTATTGTTAGATCTACTTGTTTGATCCTGACCGTCCGATAAAACTACGATACTAGCAACTGGATTTCTCTCTCTTCGATCTTCAAGCACTCTCGTTGCTTTTTTGAAAGCTTCGTTTATGTTTGAACCTTGACCACAATGAAGTCCATCAACCACAACTCCAGCAGATCGTTTTCCTTGCTCTGTCATTCTCTTCAATGGAAGGAGTCTCTTAGGAGTAGTTGAACCAGCTGCAACTATAGAAAGCCGATCGGACGAGCCAAGTGAGGAAATCACAAGCCTCATAGCTCGTTTAACCATCTGCAATTTTGCACCGTTCGAGATTCCAATAACGTCAATTACAGCCACTAGATCCACAGGTGCACGTTGTGATGGATCTAAGAACCTACCTCCTCTCGATGGCGTGACTGGTGTCTTCACTTGTAAAGCCATTGCACGAGTCTCGTAACCACACCCAACAGAGACAACAGCAACTTCAGGCAAACTCACTTGCACATTACCAAAATCTCGACCACTTTTCGACATCTCATGAGACTTGACCGCAAAAGAAGGATTCGGGTCCACCACAAATCCCTTGAACTGACCCACGTCATCATCACAGTTCTCATCAGCTTCAGGTATAGTAACAAACCTCGGAGAAAGCAAAGGCTCATCATCATCATAGAATCTGGAATGATTTGTCCTCTGTTTCGCTCTCGGAGAAGAAGAAGCCACAACAACAACACGCTTCTCTTCGATTTCAGGCTTAACGAGAGGAGATGATTCAGTAACATTCTGATGAGAAGCAAGAAGAGAAGCATCTTTCCAGATAGAATTACATACAGGACAAACAAGCTTCCCATGTTTACGAACATAATCGACGATACAAGGAAAATGAAACGCATGTGAACACTCCGCCGTATATTTCGCCGTACCTTGTCCAGTTTTCACACTGTTCAAACATAAACCACAACTACTCTGCAAAAAAATCATAAATCATCAGAAAAAAGGAACAAACTTTCAATCACCCACTAAACAATTTCGTGAATTCTTACCCGGAATTTAAAGCTGTTACGGAAAAGAGAAAGCTTTAACGGTGAACGAGGAGAAGAAGGATTTGACCTAGTAGTCAACGAAGGTCGAGGACTCTTTGTTGCTGATCTAGGTGTCGAGATTTGTTCTGTTCGACATTTAAGTTTAGGACTAGAAATTGGTCGAGGAGTTGAAGGATTACTTCCACCAGATAAAAAAGCTAACTTAATACAGCTTCTAGGGCTAGGACTAGCGTCGAGATCCGGCGATGCAACGTCACTGTTTCTAGGGGCGGTGGTGCAAAATGCTCGTCGCCAACCAGTACCCATTGTGATAAATTATTAACTTTTTTTGGAAATGGAGAAATAAAGGAAAGAAGAAGAAGATAAAGATTGAAAGATTTTGGCAGAGAAGAAGACAAAGAGAAACGGTGACAGTTTCGGTCCTCAATTGTTGTTATTATCTCTGCATCTCAGAATGGGAGATCTGCAGAAATTTAATGTTTATAAAATGGTTTTGGTTTCAAAGTCTCTCTCTTTCTTCTTCTTCTACTTCGATTTCTCTTGAGGAATATATAAGCATATAATATTTTGCACTGTAGCTGGATTCTGCATTTAATTTTCTTGGGATTTCTTGTTGATGACGCGAATGTCGATAAGAGATAAAAAGTTAAGATTTTTAAAGTGAAAAAGGTTTTTTTTTTACGTTCCGTAGTGAAGTATATCTTCATATTTTAATGAAAAGCGGATAATTTTCGTTGAATACTTTTTGAAAATGGCGAGAAGTTTCTAAGTATGAAATAGCAAGACGATAATTGAAGGTGATAATTGTTTGAAATAACTCACAATTCATGATTAATAATTCAGTTCATCTTGTTTAAAAGCTATGATTAAAATGACTTTGACAATTCAACCAATATTTAATTAATTATTTACGAAAATATTATTTTAAGAAAATTTTGTTTATCTCCATACTTTCAAAATTTTTAGTAATTACGATAGAGTTATTTCAGTACAAATTTAATTAACTGTAACTATTTACTTACTTCAATAATTACCATATTATAAAATAAGGCATGGAACAAAGTCACTATAAAAAAGTTCAGAAAATTATAAAGCAAATTTTGAGTTTATATTGGTCATGGGTTGAGAATGATTTATTTTATTTTTACTGACTACAAATTTATTTAACACACCTATAAATTTATTTTGATAGATACTGCACATTTTATATTAATCATTGACTACAAATTTATTTAAGATTATTATTAAATAATTTTGTTAGAATTATGGATTTATTATAATTTTTTGATAGACTCAACAAATATTTAGAAGTTTTAAATATCTGAATATTCGAAACTGAACCCAATTTATATTTGAATCTAATACAATTTTTTAAAATATGATATTTGAATACTTTTATATCAATAAAACTTAAAATCCAAAATCTAAATAAATATGAACCTCATCCAAACATATACCTATATACCCAAAACAGGTATCCGATGCACGTAAATCAAACAAAGGTCTTAAAAAGAAGAAGCACATAAGTTAGAGAATTCAACAGCTTTTATGAGAAGAGATTCAACACATTTCAGTATCCTAGGCTGAAGATTCGTCTCCTACACCAAGAAAATAATTATACAACTAGCCAAAGTATTAATTATAGTGAAACCGAACATGCATGATTAGAAAGTACTTTAACAACTCATTAACTGTCTGATTTATAACTCTCATTGATTCTCCCTGACCACATGACCACCATGCAGTAAATCCAAAATGACGGTCAATGAAATAAAATAAATAAGGTTATACTTTCTTTTAAAACGTTGTATAAACATTTAATTAATTAATCTTAATATTTTGAGAGTCAAACTAAGCAAAGTAACTGGTATATAGTTACAAAATAAGAATATACTAGGTTTTGTAAATATAATAATACATATTATGTAATATATAAAATTGTGAAATGGGGAAAAGGAAGTAAAGAGGGCACATGTCCTGAAATGGAAGCCGTGTTTTGGGCTGGTGGTTAAGATGCGACTCTTAATAATACAATCACATGCATCTTAACACAACATGCTTTATATATCTTCATAATCATTTCACAACCTACCTTTAATTGCATAGAAGCTATGGTTGCATTTTTTTATTCATCAATTTGTTTTTGTATCTTCATTAATTTCTGTTTATCAATATAATAGTACCCTTTGTGTCCTACCTTATATACATGGCGTTTTGATTGAGTATTTCAATTCCCAAGAAGTTTAAGCTTTGCTGGGTAATCATATTTTTGGTCAATCAAACCATAGCCAGAAAGCAGATTACGGTATTAAAATAACTTTATGTATGTTACTTTTTGCTATACTTATATATATAGATAATGGATTAAAATAATTTTACTTTTATCTATAATTTTCAACTTTTTTATGTTAGGTTTTAAAATAACTACACAAAGTCTTGTAAATCAATATAATTGGTTTTATTTACAAGTTTTTAATCTAATTTTATAATTAAAAAATCAATTCTTTCACATATATCTTAAATTGTTATAAAGTCTATCATCAAACGTGAAAGAACTCTACTATCGAATGAAAACCTATAATCAAATGCCGAATAAATCTACTCTTACCATCAAGTTTCAAACAAATCTAGCAACACACCCCCAAAGAAATCTAAGTTTGCATTAAGTCCAAATTAGTTTACTGTCGAATGTCAAATATGTCATTATGACACAAAATAAGTCTATGGTTTTATGACAATAAGTCTGCCATTAAGCATTAAGTATGTACTAAAATAAGCGTCTACCTAATTCCAATAAATCAAATAAGCCTACCAAAATTCAATTAAACTCTACTAACATTTTCCAAACAAGTTTGTCATCAAAGTAACCATTATTTCATCTATTGCTACTTATAATAAATTTAATTCACCATTGCACAACGGACATTAGTGGTAGATTTTTTTTTTTGTAAACTTATTTTTGTTTTTCATTAATGTTATTTTCATAAATCTTTTTTTTTGCCAACAAAGCAAAAATGGTATTTTTTTCGTTGTCTGATTTCTAAAATGTTTTTAAGTAATTTTCAACATAAAATATTGTTATAACTAAATGAAAAAAAGAAATTTTAAGATTATTCAAAAGATCTTTAAAATGTTTTTAAATAATTATCAAACATGAAGACTAGTCACTAAATACAATCTTGAGATTATTTTAGTAATTGATCCATATATGTATGTGTACTTTTCATGCATGGATATAGATAAATTCTTCCGAAAGAAACAAAAAGAAAATTCTTAGTCAAATTAGTTAATGCTCTCTTACCTAACAAAGAACCACGCACATTTAACTAATATAACTTTTGTTTTCAATGTGAAGCAAAGTCTTTTTACCTTACTACTTATATTAATTAATTATGTCGTTTGCCAACAACTGTCAATTAGTTTCTTAACAAGTGTTTAGATTGAAACCCGTACCGTTCAACATTTACGTAAGAGATTTGCCTATTTAGACATTCTTTCTTTCCTTTAATAAACGAATCTGGATTCCATTAGAAAATAGTAATAAATGGAGGATATTGTAATAAATTAGAAAAGTTATATTAAGCAATTTTACAGATTTTAATTTCGAATAATCCACAAATTAGAGAATATTTGGGATAAAACAATGTAAACTATGATTTTTATTAATAGTAGATTATAACTACCAATTCTATAACCAATTTTCTATATAATATAAATAATAAAATTCGATCAACGATTATGTATGTGTGTCTGTCTTTGTTGGTTGATTCCAATAATAAAAATAGAAATTGTCTTTAAATAAATGGTAGTTTGTTTAAAGAGAGAAATGGAAGTTTATCATTTCATATAGGTTTAGGAAATGTATAAACCTATATATAAAGATCCTTAGGAGTTGTCGAAGAGATCACAAGAGAAAGAGATTTAGTTTTTGTGTAAGGTTTTCTAAATCAATAAGAAGGGTAGTTCTTATATACAATCTCTTGAAACAAAACAAAGTATTACAAGTTTTCTTTGAATTGGTATCAGAGCTCTCGTTGCGAAGCTTCAAAGACAAGTTACAGAGTGTTTGGATCAAGAGGATGACAAACACGGTGGAGGATCCACCACTCGTCTGTGGTAATGATTCATCATCAATATGGAGAGACCTAAAAAGCCCCATGCTCTCAGCGACAAACTACATTGTTTGGTCTATACGAATGAAGGTAATTCTACGAGTGAATGATGTATGGGACACAATAGAACCTGGATCAACGAATATGAAGAAGAACAATGTTGCAATAGCATTAATTTTTCAATCCATACATGAAGCTTTGATCTTGCAAGTTGGCGAGCAAGACACATCCAAGAAGTTGTGGGATGCAATAAAGGCAAGGCATCTTAGAGCTGATCGCGTGAGAGAGGGATGACTCCAAACTCTCATGGCCGAATTCAAAAGGTTGAAAATGACAGAGTCAGAGAGCATCAATGGGTTTGCTGGAAGGATCTCTGGTCTTGTGTCAAAATCAGCTTCTTTAGGGACGAGTATTGAAGAATCCAGAGTCGTTGAATGATTTCTAACCAGCCTGCCTGGAGGTAAATTTATTCATATTGTTGCATCTCTCGAACAGGTTCTAGATCTGAATTCCACAAGCTTTTGAGGACATTGTTGGGAGGCTTAAAGCCTATGAAGAAAGAGTCTTGTAGAGACACGAGAAGGAGAACATGGAAAGTTGATGTACGTGTCGAACATAAAAACGAGTCAAGGAGGATTTGGTAATAATTGTGGTTCAAAATTTGATGGTTCCAAAGCTATGAGTTCCAAAAATCAGAACAGGGGAGGTGTTCCTTCTCGAGGCAGAGGAAGAGGAAATAATAGAGGCAGAGGTTGAGGTAGATCCAACTCTCAACACCGAGAAACAGAAGCAAGTCACAACCAGAACAAAACTCAGAAAGATATGTCAAAGGTTCGATGCTGGAGATGTGATAAATATGGACACTTTGTAGACCATTGTCTCGAAAGGTCTCCAAGAGATCAAGAAGCTCATGTAACAGAGACACAAGAAGCAGAGGCATTGTATATGCATGGGGTTGTTTTTCTAAATGAAGATAGATTGTTCCCAAAGAAGATTAACACACATGAGAAAGATGATTGTGTGTGGTATCTAGACAATGGCGCAAACAACCATATAATGGTAAACAGAAATTTCTTCACTACTCTCGATGAAACCGTGAAGGGCAAGGTGAAATTTGGTGATGGATCGCAAGTAGACATTAAAGGAAAAAATTATATTGTTTTCACAGGAACTACTAGAGGGAAAAAGATAGTCAAATATATCTATTACATTCCACGTCTTAAACACAATATAATCAGCCTTGGACAGGTAACTGAGCATGGATGTGAAGTTAATATGAAAGGAAACATTTTGGTATGGAAGGATCCAAAAGGAAAACTAATAGCCGAGGTCACAAGGTCGGTTAATCGTCTCTACAAAACACTCATGGAGATACATATAACAAAGTGTATGCGCATAGAAAAGGAGGATCTTACTCAGACTTGGCACGCACGTTTGGGACATATCAGCCAAGGTGTGATGAAGAATATGGTAGACAAGAAGATGGTAGAAGGCTTAACACAGTTTATGACAAAAGGTGATGTATCTAGTGTCTGCCAAATCGGAAAGCAGACGAGAAGTACGTTTCCAAAATAAAACCTCCTATCGTGCATTAACACTTCTTGACTTGGCCTATGGAGACTTGTGTGGACCAATATCACCATAAACACCGTCTGGAAATCGGTATGTCTTTGTTTTAGTTAATGATTTTCAAGATATATGTGGTCAATGTTGCTTAAAGAGAAAAGTGAGGCATTCGGATGTTTCGAGAAATTCGAGATATATGTGGAAGCGCTAGCTATGAAATCTATTAAAACGTTTCATACAGATAGGGGTGGTGAATCCAAGTCACTTAAGTTCATTAAATTTTGTGAAAATAACAGAGTAAATCGACACTTGACAGCTCCATATACACCACAACAAAACGGTATGGTAGAAAGAAGAAACCGAACTCTAATAGAGATGACAAGGAGTTTGCTAAAATGTATGGGAGTTCCAAATCATCTATAGGGAGAGGCGGTACGTCATGCAACATACATAAAAAATCGAGTTCCTACCAAGGCATTTATTGGACAAACACCATACAAATGTTTCACATCTAAGAAACCGAACATTGAGCATTTGAGAATCTTCGGTTGTGTCGCTTATACCAAAATAAATGGACCAGGGCAGAGGAAACTTGATGATAGATTGAAGGTGGTGAACTTAAGTACTGAACAAGGATCTAAAGCCTACCGTCTTTATAATTCGAGAGCCAACAAGATAATTGTCAGCAGGGACATTGTATTTGACGAAACGAAAGGTTGGAACTGGAATGAAGAAGAGCGAAGAGGAGAAGAACCATGAACATTCTCTGTTTTTCAAGCTCCATTGAACAAAACCAGAAAATATGAGCAAGACCAAGTAATGGCCCAGCCTGAATCACAGCCTCTCGGAACAGAGCATGAACATACTGACATATATGAAGAAAAAAAAGAATAAACGGTGAATGTAGAAGGAGGAGAACAACCTGAATCTGATTATGAGGCTGGACATAAGATGGAATTTTCAGGTTCTCAACATCATGTGATGCAACAAGTGACAACACGAACTGGACGAGTTGTAACAAAACCAAAAAGATTTGATGATTTTGTTCTGTTGGCTGAGTGTGAAGGGGAAAAATTACTTTTCACTATCGATGGAAAACCTGAAAAATATGAGGAACCAGCAAAGATAACAGAGTGGGTTGAAGCAATGATGGCTGAGGTAGAGTCCATTAGAAAGAACAAAACATGGACTCTTGTGGATAAACCGAATGGAATCATTGGACTCAAATGGATCTTTAAGATCAAGAGAAGAGCAGATGGTATCGTGATAAAGAACAAAGCAAGGTTAGTCGCAAAGGGGTACATTCAACAACATGGAATAGATTTTGATGAAGTTTTTTTCCCAGTAGTAAGATTGGAAACCATTCGGTTATTGATATCTCTTGCAGCAAGCAATGGCTGGAAAATTCATCATTTAGACGTTAAAACTTCCTTCCTAAATGGTGATCTAACTGAAAAAGTGTTTGTAACACAACCTTAAAGATTTGAGAAGAAACGACAAGAAAAAAAAAGTTTACAAGTTGAGAAAAGTCTTGTACGGATTACGTCAAGCTCCGCGTGCGTGGAACCTAAAGCTAGACATCACGTTGAAAGGAATTGGCTTCACTAAGTGTAATAAAGAGCCATAGGTTTTTCAAAATAAAAACAGGAAAGACATTTTAATCGTTGCCATATACATTGATGACTTATTTGTAACAAGGACTTTGGTTCATGTCATCAAGCAGTTCAAGGAAGATATGTCAAGAAGATTTGAGATGTCTGATCTCGGGAGACTATCATATTACTTGAGAATATAAGTTATACAAAGAACTGATGGAATTCCAATAAAGCAAGAAGGTTATGCTCATGGGATACTCTCGGACAATAATATGGAAGATTGTAACTCAACTCAAATTCCCATGAATCCAAATATGAAATTGTCAAAAGCCGAAGATGAAGCTGAGATTGATGCAACACGGTACCGAAGAATAATATGATGCCTAAGATATCTACTTCATACACATCCGGATCTAGCATATAGTGTCGGTGTGCTAAGTCGATATATGCAGAGTCCAAGAACCTCACACGGACAAGCTCTTAAAAATATTTTTAGGTATGTAAAGGGAACTACCAAATATGAGTTGTTTTTCAAGAGAAATGGGACAAAGAGAGTTATTGGTTACTGGGACAGTAGCCATAATATTGATATTGATGATGGAAGAAGCACTTGTGGACACATTTTCTATTACGACTCATCTTTGATTACTTGGACATCTCAAAAGCAACAAACGGTAGCACTCTCTTCGTGTGAAGCAGAATTTATGGCTTCTACGGAAGCTGCGAAGCAAGCCATATGGCTTGGAGAGTTGCTAGGCGAGATCTTAGGAAGAGACAATGAAAAGGTAATCCTAAAGATCGACAACAAGTCACCCATCGCATTAACAAAGAATCCGGTGTTTCACAAAAGAAGTAAACACATACTCGGAAAGTATCACTTTATACGAGAATGTGTCGAGAATCAGATGATCAAGGTGAATCACGTTCCTGGAGTTGAACAAAAGGCAGACATACTCACAAAGCCGTTAGGTAGGATCAAGTTCGGCAAAATGAGAAGCTTGATTGGAGTTGAAGAGATAAGTTCATCCGAGATTCATTTTAGAGTTAAAGGGGTGAATGTTGGTTAATTCCAATACTAGAAATAGAAATTTTTTTTAATAAAGGGTAGTTTGTTTAAAGAGAGAAATGGAAGTTTACCATTTCATATAGGTTTAGGAGATGTTTAAACCTATATATAAAGACCCTTAGGAGTTGTCTAAGAAATCACAAGAGAAAGAGATTAAGTTTTTGTGTAAGGTTTTCTAAATTAATAAGAAAAGTAGTTCTTATACACAATCTCTTAAAACAAAACAAAGCATTACAAATTTTCTTTGAGTCTTTACTGGACTTACCATCTATCAGTTTACCAGCCACGTAAGATTATGGTTATTGTTTATTCGTTGCATGCACACTACAATTTTTGGGTATAATATTTGCGCATTACAAATATTAATCCGTCAGAAATTTTAGATCAATTAATATTTGGAAAACGTTAAAAATATATTTTAAGAGGTCCTTTTGTAAACATTTGTATAGTTTAAGTCGAATGTTTTAAAGACGAATCAGTTATTCAAGTTTATAATGATAGTAGCATAAATAGTTATCAATTATCTAAAACATTCATATCAGTTTGGTGACTATGTTCTAACTAATAGTTCATATACCTTAAATTAAACTTTACTCCCCTACAAATAAAAGTTAAATAATAAGTAATTTATAAATGGATTTTGAATATGTATTAGATTTTATGATTATAAAAAATATTTATATTCCATAAATAGTTAACTCAGATATTCCAAGGGTTCATATTCTTCAATATTTAAAATAATTAGAATACAATTTTGGATCTAGTAGATTGATACTTGTGTTATCGCAATTAGTCAATAAGTTGGATCTCTCTTTCCATTCAAAGTTGAACAAAATTCAAAAATAGCTTTACTTCAAACCTATGAGTTCCGTTTTACTAAATCATATCTAATATACTCTGACTTATAGGTTTCTAATATTAGTTTTTTACTCCGTTGTTCTTCTGCTTTTGGATATTATAAATAAGAATATTAGTCCTTTATGGACAACATTTCAACCAAGATATTAGATATCGATACCTTTTATATAATTGTTATTTAACTAACAAATAATTTAGTCTATGCGTTCAGATTAAGGATCGTAATTAATGAGGTATACAAGAAAATCAACGTTAGTTGTTATAAAAACCTAATAAGGCATGATGAAAAAACCATAGAAAAAAAAAGAAATCTTCCATTCGAATGATGAGGTTCACATCCTTACACATTTCCTAATTTCCTAGAAGTCAATATTTCAATGTTATGGATAAAACTTCTACAGCATAGTCATTTGATTTGACATATTTTATTCTTATATTTTAGTTTTTTTGTAGTTTTATGTTGTCCCGTTAAAAGTCATTCATTGAAAAATCCGATAGAAAATCTATAAAAATGAAATAAAGAGTACAACAATGCAAATCGCACTTGGAATAATGAAGATTGCACTTTACATATCTTACTGGGAATGTTTTCCAATCCTATGTATATAATCTTTAATTGTCATTTGTCGTTGTGTGTTTCTCGTTAAAAACCTTTTTTAAAAGTCTATTAGAAAAACATGTCTCATGTTTTTCTAATATGCCTTTTGCTATCTTGAATATGTAATGTTTACACGATGCTTACTTCCAACTCAATTTGGAAGTCATAAGACATTCATTATCTATGAATTCTTTTTGACTCATTAGATCATGCATATAGTTGGCTTTTGCTATTTTCTTCAATCAAGTATCACAACTTGATATTATGTTTACAATACATCAAACACATCTTACGCAAATCAAAATGAAGTCTCAAAATCTTTTCCAACAGTCTCTTTTACAATAGATCAAACACATCTTGCTTGCTATGTTTAGGCCATCTTACTACTTGTATTTTTATTTGTTTTCATTTGTTCAGTTTTGTTTAGCTTTCTGCTCTGTTTTATTAAATTGGTCCCACAACTGATTTTCGAACTCTCCTTCAACGCAACATATAGACATAGAAGAAACTAGGACTTCATACAGAGCATCCAAGAAGAAGCAAGGCCCAAGTCAAGCACCGCAACACCAACTTGGTCCATACTTTGTTCCACTAAGCTATATATGTTCTTTTTTTTTATGATTGATGTCTTTGCAGGTCCATTGGCTTCCAACAGTCTCTGCTCGTAGCTAGTATTAGTTTAGGGCCTTAGAAGTCCAAGTAGAGTTGAGTTTCAAGCCCTGGCCTATAGGGAAATCTCGTTTGTGAGACACACGTTTCTTTTTCGGTTTTTCAATTTCTTTTGTTTTTATTTTATTTTAGTTTTCTTTTTGCTTTGAGTCTGTAAATTTATGAATACAACTTTAAGAAAAAATATTTTTTAAATAGAAAAAGGTATTCAATTAAGTTGAAAAAAAAAATTTGTTTTCTAATGTAATATTTACTAATAGCATATTATGTCATAAATGATAAATTACAGGTTTACAAAAATATAATATTATACTTTTATTATATAATGGATAGAAAAAGAATTTTTTTTCCATTTTTACAGTAGAATATGAAAGAATAAAGAATATTATGTGGCTACACAAATGAATAATATAACGACAGGACATTTTAATACAACCCTCCACTGGAAAGAAAAAAAACACACACTTATTTTCTTTATTTTGCAGAAAGCTTAACTCCATAGTGGCTTACGCCAAATATTGAGTGAAAAACCATAATGAAACCAAATGATAATACATAAAACCATCCATGAAATTTGCTATAGAGTAATCAATCATCAACGTTCTGATTCACAAGTAACTGAAGAAAGTGTAGAAACCCATTTGTTGATCAAAGATCTTCTCCTTGTATCCCACATGATTCTCTTTCCTTTACCACGATTAGTGTTAACTGCTATGCCTTCAACAAATTCCTTTACACGTTCCAAAGCAACTTTCATAGTTTGATCTGACATATTGGCAAAACAAACTCTGAACCAACCAGGCTCATCGCAATGACACGATGAGCCTGGTGAGATGTTGAGACCAACTTCACACACAATCTTTGTCCACAAAGATTGTTCAGCTTGAAAAGTATTTGAGCTCAAGAGGTGTCTTAAGTCAACCCAACAGAACAAGCCTGCATTGCTCTTCAAACAATCAATCCCAGATTTCTTTAGACCGGAAATAAGTGTGTCTCTTCTCTCTTTTAGCCTCTTCTGGTTCTCTTCCAAATATTTGGTCGTGAATCTTTCATCAGACAGCAAATTAGCTAGCAGATGTTGTGTCTGGGAAGAAATTAGTCCAAAACTCGACATTTTGGTCGCGGCTGAAACAACTTTCTCATTGTTTGAGTATATCAAACCTACACGGAATCCAGGGAGGCCTAGATCCTTAGACAAACTGTAAACAACATGGATCTTCTCATCTAAACCCATGTTCATGTCCTTAGCCACTTCTAGAATACTGGTGAACTCAGGATAGTCGAAAACCGTCCCAGAGTAGATCTCGTCGCTCACCATATGAATCTTTTTGGTGGATGTAAAGGTCAGAAGGAGCTCAAGTTCTTCACGAGTGGTAGAAGTTCCAAGAGGATTAGAAGGGTTTGTAATGAGAACTCCCTTAACCTTTAAGTTAAGTTTGTTAGCTCGTTCGTAAGCATTTTCTAATGCTTCCTCCGTTATCTTGTACCCATTTGTGCTTACACAATGGATAGGAACAATCTCTACTCCTGTCCTCCATTTGAGATCTCTATCAAATCTGCAACGAAAACGAATTTAGATCTCTTTCTTAAAGTTTCTAGTGGGCGTCGGACCTGAACCTCTCCGAGTTTACGCTATGAGGTCCCGGTCTTGAAACCACTTGGTTATTCGAGAATATTTTAGTGTAATTCTACATATAAATGTATGTACGTACCCTGGATAGTAAGGTGCAGGGATAAGAAAAGCATCTCCTGGATTAGCGAGACAAAACATTAGAGTCTCGTTAGCTGAAGTTGAACCAGCTGTGAGCACCATTTTGTTCGAATCAATTTTCACTTTGTTCCCTCTGATTTTCCCCATGAATTTAGCCAGGGCCTGTTGAGCAAAATCATATAATACTCAGTCTCATAGTTTGGTTGAATTGAGAACGAAAAGCCGAAGTGAAAACTAAACAATAACTGTAATAGTTAAATACTTCAATACGTAGGAGTAATTGATGTTACTTACATCCTTGAAAGATGACAAGCCATGGTAATCTTGGAAAAGAGCTAATGTTTTAAACAACGACTCTTCATTTTTCTTCAAAGCCAAAACTTCTGGATGCTCTTCAAGCCATGACTCAATTAGGTCAAAGGAAAGCTGCCAAAAAAGAAGAAGAGGTGGCTCAACAACCGACCAGTGGTTACTCAAGTAAGACACTCGAATATTATGTTAACAAAATATTTTATTTTATTTTTTCCATTTCTTAAAACAGTAGTTGGAGATTGCTATACAAACCTGATTTTCAGCAAGACCCATCTGAATAATCCCATTAGGGTTAATGGTTTCGTGAAAAGGATTCTTTTCGTATTCTTGCCATCCAAGAAAGTAAGATGAGTCTTGGCCATGAGATTCGCTGATTACTTTGCTTGACAACATTTTTGAATATGTTCTTACTCAGTGATCTCTATATAGCAAGTACAGGAACTCACTTGAAGCTCGAAAATAAAGAGTGATTATCAAAGAGAGAGAGAGAAAAAGAATGAAAGTTTTCTTTGATTGATAAAGAATGTGAGTCCTGTTGAGATTCAAGGACGAATAATGGTGAATATATATAGTACAAAGCAAAGCGAGGATGATAATTTAGGAGACAAAGTCCCGACACTATTAGCTTGTAAAGTAGACGGTGTTTTGATTTTTATGACTTACAAATCCACACGTACGAAAATATTTAATTATTCAGACACGCACGTACATTTCATTTAATTTTCTTTATTTTTTCTTTGATATCGAACATAATCCAACGAATCCGACATATCTTAAAAGTATAAAAGTTCACCGGCTACTCACAAATTAGATTAAACATCTAAATTTGATAAAATTGAGATCTGAAACATCATACAAGTCGAAATTCATGCTATCCAAACAAATACAAAGCCGGCTAATCAAAAAACACTGCTCAAAATTTAGAGTGGGAATTTTGTAAATTTACATACTAAGACCACAGCCACTATTATCAAGAGGTTTTTAAAGGTTTCTTAACTTATTTTATTATTAAAAGTTTAAAAAACTCTTAAGAAATCATGTGAAAGTTTCTTATTTAAGAAACTCTTTAATGGGTTTATTATTAAAATATATTTTTAACTCACTTTTTCTCATATATAATCATTTAATAATATTTAAGAAATTCTAATAAGAACTCTCCAATAATGTTGTTCTAAGACATGGGTTATCATCCATCGATCCGACCACCTACTAGATAGAAAAATCTTTTACATATATTTTATTTCAAAAAGATTTGAACTTAATACCTCCCAAAATGCTCACAACTAGACTAGGGTCTACTAGCTTGTTAAAAATTTATTATCAATAATTGTATTGATAAAATTTGATTCACAATTTTATTTTCAAACTTCGTGAGTAGAAATTATACTATTTTTAAATATAAATTGGCTTGTTAATTTAATTAAATACTTTAATTGTGTATTCTTTTAATTAATTTGTCATGCATAAAGTATATCTTGTTTGGAAGTATTAGGTTTTGTTATCTATTCCCTCATTTCCTTTGTGTTTCCGATGCGTATGTTTTCATATCTGTATTATCCTTTATATTTTGGACAGTGGACAGCAAAGGAAATGAACAAAAATAGATGTATATTATTACATTAGGGATATTTCTAATCATACAATATGACAAATTTGGATATTTGATTATGAGATTCTTTGGGCGTTAGTTGCATTTTTCTTTATTTTGTACAGAACTACTACGTTTTGTTCTACACAGTATTTTCACTTAAATATAATATAGAATAAATTAGTCAAATTGCAAGAAATTAAGATTTACTTATAGGGAAATAATTGCTTCTAAAGCTGAGAGTAAAAATGATAATAAATTATTGGAATTTTTTTTGTATGATATTAGAGTATATATTAGCGTATATGTTTATGGATTAATGAGTTAGTTAATCCAGTTGATTAAGCGGCTGATTAGTGTATATAAACTAATCGTAGATACAATTTTTGTTTTATGAAGAAAACTCTTTCTTTTCATTTCTCTTCTTGTCAGTTACTCTTAATATGGTATCAGAGCCAAGAGAACGAGGAAGGTGAAATTCTGATGAAGATCCGTCGTTGTTCTTCAATTAATGTTTGAATATCTCCGATTCAGGTTTTCTTCGCTGGGCTTCTTAAAGTTCTCAGCTGTTTTCTTCGTTGTTGTCTTTGTTACACAATCGCTCTTCCTCTGCTTTTGATTTTCTTTTCATTGACCTAAATCGGAGCTATTCTTCTCTTTATTTCACATCAATTGCTTCGTTTCTTTTCGATTTCATACGATTCATCAAGATATGGGATCAACTTCGCCGTTTCGTCTAACAAATCAAGATTCTCGTCAGTCTTCAATAGATCAGTACGAGAATCCATATTTCCTTCATGCATCTGACCACGCGGGACTAGTTCTGGTTTCTGACAGGCTTAACAATGGTTCAGACTTTCATTCTTGGAGAAGATTTGTTCGTATGGCTCTCAATGTTAGAAACAACTTGGGATTTATCGATGGTACGATACTTAAATCAGCTTGTAATCATAGAGATTCTGGTTCTTGGTCTCGTTGCAGCTTGGTTAATGAATTTTGTTTCCAAGAAAATCGGACAGAGCTTACTCTTCATGTCTACTGCTGAGGCCATATGGAAGAACCTTCTATCCCGTTTTAAGCAAGACGATGCACCACAGGTTTATGAAATTGAACAGCGCTTGAGCTTGATTCAACAAGGACCGATGGATGTAAGTGCATATTATACTGAGCTTGTTACTCTTTCGGAAGAACATAAGAATTATGTGGAACTTCCTGTATGCACTTGTGGTCGTTGTGAGTGTAATGCTTCGGTCTTATGGGAAAAATTACAACAGATGAGTCGTGTAACTAAATTCCTAATGGGTCTTAATGATGCGTATGAACCAACTCGGAGGCATATCTTGATGCTAAAACCGATTCCAAGTATTGAAGATGTGTTCAATCTTGTTATTTAGGATGAGAGACAGAAGGCTATCAGAACTTCTCCAAGACTTGACATTGTTGCCTTTCAAAGTTCAGGACCGATTGATAGTGCTTATTCAGCAGCAAATTCTAATGGTTACTCTTATGATCAAAGTGACAATGTTGCTTGTGTAGTTTCTTACAACAAGAACAAGTTTCAACAGAGACCACTTTGCAGTCACTGTGGTAGGACTGGACACACTATTCAAAAGTGTTACAAGCTCCATGGATATCCTACACAGGAAAAAGCCGAGTTATGAGCAAAAGAACTACAATGTTCCTGAAACTGGTGCAATGGCTCATGCTGTCACAAACTTAAACTGTGTCAAGTCTACTTCACTGACTCTTGATCTCAGTCAGTTCCATCCTGATCAAGTTCAATCACTGATTCATCAGCTGAATGCACATGCTCATGCTCCAGAGCAGGCGTCTCCTTTCCCTACAGCTAAAATTACAGAGAACTGAGTCATGGCTATTCAATCTTCTTCTGGTACTGTTTCATTTGATTTTCCTTCTACAAGCCTCAAATACATAAACAGCTGTCTCATTTTTCAAAATCATTACTTAAATTCTTTACATTCTCTTGTTCCTAATGGTGCTTGGATTGTTGACAGTGGAGCTACTAGTCATGTTTGCTCGGATTTGGCTATGTTTAGTGAAACCTTTCTTGTCTATGGTATTACAGTTTCACTTCCAAATGATACTAGGGTTCCCATTAGTCACACAGGCACAATTCACATTTCCAAAACTTTGATTCTCTATGATGTTTTGCTTGTCACTTCTTTTCGATTCAATTTGTTAAGTGTTCATGCTTTGTTAATGAAATCTCATTGTTCAGCTCATTTTTATGAAAATAGTTGCATTCTTAAGGACCTTACTCAAGACTTGACGATTGGTAGAGGAACCGTTTTAAATGGATTGTACATTCTGGAAAATGAACCTGTTTTGCATAATGGTGAATTTTGTGGATCTTTGTTAGTTGATGAGAAGCTTTGGCATCAACGCCTCGTTCACCCATCACCTGCCAAGTTGGAATACCTTTCTGATTCTTTATCTTTGTCAAAGAATGTTGCTCTGCGTAGTGATCATTGTGATGTATGACCATTAGCTAAACAGAAAATATTACCGTTTTTTTCTCATAGGAATTTGTCAGCGTCTGTCTTTGATCTTTTGCATCTTGATGTTTGGGGTCCTTTTTCTGTTGAATCTGTTGAAGGGTACAAGTATTTTCTTACTATAGTAGATGATTGTACTCGGATTACTTGGTTATACATGATGCGTAATAAAAGTGATGTTTCTAGTATATTTCCTGAGTTTCTTAATTATGTTCAGACTCAATTTGGTAGCATTGTTAAATGTATTCGCACTGATAATGCTCATGAGTTAGCATTCACTCATTTGCTTAAAGAAAAAGGCATCATACATCAGTTTTTTTGTGCTTACACACCACAACAGAATTCTGTGGTGGAAAGAAAGCATCAGCATTTACTTAATGTTGGTAGAGCTCTATTGTTTCAATCGAATGTACCTTTTCTTTATTGGTCTGATTGTGTTCTTGTTGCTGTTTTTCTCATAAATAGAACTCCTTCTTTGGTATTAAATAAAAAGTCTCCATATGAATTGATGTTTCATAAACTTTCTGATTATATGTTTCTCAAGTCTTTTAGGTGTTTGTGTTATGTTTCTACTCTTCCTAAGGATAGAAACAAATTCACAGCTCGTGCTTCTCCTTGTGTGTTCCTTGGTTATCCTTCTGGATACAAAGGTTATAAAGTAATGAATCTTGAGACTTATGAAATTATAGTATCCAGGAATGTTGTTTTTCATGAGAATGTATTTCCTTTTAAAAGCAAACAAACTTCTCATTTGAATACTGATGTTTTCTCTAAGTCAATTCTTCCAGTTTCTACTCTTGTTGCTATTGACAATTTTGTTCTTGAACTAGACACATGTGATTCTTTGTCTACCTTACCTGTTGTTTTAAGTGATTTTCATTCCTTGGGTTTGTCTGCATTGCACACTAGTACCCCATCATTATCACAACATAAACTTCAGGGGCTTCATCAAACGCAGCTCTTCCTAGGAGACAGACTAAAGCACCAGGTTACCTTTCTGATTACCATTGCAATCTTATTCGACTTGCTCCAAATTCAGATTCATATTCTTCAAAATTTTCTACTTCACATCCAATTTCTTCTGTTATTGATTACTCTAAGTTTCACCCTTCATATCAGTCTTTTGCTCTTGCTATAAGTCTTGATACAGAACCAAAAAATTTCAAACAAGCTATGACACATCCTCACTTCTCTAAAGCTATGGATGTGGAAATTACTGCTCTTGAACATAAGAAAACATGGAGTGTTCAGTCTTTACCAAAAGGTAAACATGTGATTGGGTGCAAATGGGTTTACACCATAAAGTACAACCCCGATGGCTCAGTTTCTCGTTATAAAGCTCGCCTAGTAGCTAAAGGCTACACTCAACAAGAAGGTATTGACTATATAGATACTTTTTCACCTGTTGCTAAACTGGCTAGTGTGAAACTTCTTCTAGGATTGACTGCTATATATGGCTGGAGATTAACCCAAATGGATGTAACAAATGCTTTCCTCCATGGTGATCTCCAAGAAGAAATTTACATGAGTCTACTGGAGGGCTACAATCCCCCTAATGGGAGTCTTCCACCTAATGCTGTTTGTCGATTGCACAAATCCATATATGGATTAAAATAGGCGTCAAGGCAGTGGTACAACTGCTTCTCTGCAGCGGTTTTGAAGGCAGGTTTCATGCAATCTCCCAGTGATAATACTCTGTTTGTTAAGCAGAAAGGATCATCTTTTACTGCCTTATTAGTTTATGTGGATGATATTCTAATAGCTTCCAATGATGATAGTGAATTACAAGGGCTGAACGATGCTCTTCACCATGCTTTTGAGATTAAAGACATGGGTACTCCTCGATATTTTCTGGGAATTGAGATTGCTAGAAACAGAACAGGAATATCCATTTGCCAACGCAAGTATGCACTTGATATTCTCTCCAAAACAGGGATGCTTGGCAGCAAACCTTGTTCTGTACTAATGATTGCTAATGTTCGGCTTGCTAAGGACACATGGCATCTGCTTGAAAATGGGTCTTCTTACAGAGAGGTTATAGGGAGGTTATTGTATCTCACAATAATCAGGCCAGACATTACTTATGCATTTCACAAACTCAGTCAATTCCTCTCCTGTCCAACAAATGCCCATATGGAAGCTGCTTAACAAATTCTACGATATTTGAAATCTAATCCAGGACAAGGTTTGTTTTTGCTGCTGATAATGAACCTTGTCTCAATGCTTTTGCAGATGCAGACTGTGCTACATGCCCTGATACTCACAGATCAATCACCGGCTTCTGTGTGTATCTTGGAAAGTCATTGATTTCCTGGAAATCAAAGAAACAACAAACAGTGAGTAGAAGTAGCACATAGGCTGAATATAGAAGCATGGCCCTCGTCACTTGTGAACTTCTTTGGCTCAGTCAATTACTCAAAGATCTTAAGGCCACAGTCACCTCCGCAACAAAGCTATACTGTGACAACAAGTCAGCTTTACACATTGCAACCAATCCAGCTTTTCATGAAAGGACAAAACATATTGAAATTGACTTCCACACAGTTAGAGATCAAGTCAAAGCTGGATTTCTGAAGTTGTTTCATCTGTCTAGCACTAACCAACATGCATATATTTTTAGAAAGACTCTTCAACCATGTCCTTTTCATTCAATACTGCAGAAAATGTCGGTTTCAAGTCTCTTTTTACCAAGTTCTGATTCAGAGACTTGAGGGGGGCGTATTAGAGTATATATTAGAGTATATGTTTATGGATTAGTGAGTTAATTAATCCAGTTGATTAAGCAGCTGATTACTGTATATAAATTAATTGTAGATACAGTTTTTATTTTATGAAGAAAACTCTTTCTTTTTACTTCTCTTCTTGTCAGTTACTCTTAATATATGAAAATATAAGTAATTTTATCTTTGATAAGAAATTTAAAATTTAATAGTTTTCTATTGTCATAAGTAAAAGAATAATATATCAAGCGTTATCTATTAAATTGATGATATGTGTAAACGTTTATAATAATCTTATTTTAAAAGTTAGATATACTTGTGTGTTGAGTCAACAATACGTTCTGAGTTTTCCATGGTTATGTGTTGAGAAGACCTTGTCCAAGTACAAGCGTGGAACATTCTCCAGAAGTCACATTAAGGAAACACATCAGTGAATTGAATCAGGTTATACCAACTTTCTTAAGGTTATAAAAACTTAAAGATGGCAATAGTTCACAGTAGTGATGGTATATTTTATTGTTCTTATGTTAGATGCAAACAATGAATTTTCTAACGGGACAAAAAATATCAAATCATCTATATGTTATAGGATTTCTTTCATAGAAATTACGTTTGGTATATGAATGAAGCACGATTAAGCTTCAATTGAATGTGAAATTAGGAAGTAGTAGTAGTTATGCTAATACAACTCAATGATGGAAGGATGGTGAAGAAAGGTGGTCATATAGAAGATATAATATGTTGAGATGATAAATAATGCATTTTGTGATTATACCACTAGTTATGACAACAATTATTGTGAAAAAGTTCAGGATTATCAATGTACAAAAGAAGCGCGAGACCAAAATTTTCATATGACATATTAAAAGTTTTCTAAAAACCGTAAAGAAAATCATCTACTGTATATTTTATTGTTTAAGAATAATTGACATTCTTAGTAATCATAAAGGCACAAGTTTGAAAACTTAAATGCCATTCAAGGATAAAATTCATTTCATATAGCAATTCTTATCGGGATGTATAGCAGCGGTAAAGGATAATCTCTATCACACGGAGATAAACTGTAATAATTTCTGTAGTAAATATGGACAAAAAAGTGAATCTATAAATCATATCGTGTTTGAATGTTACCAGTTATTCAAACTTGGCCAGTATTAGTCATCCCATCACCTATACATGTTATTTTAGGATAATTAATTCTAGCAAATTTGGACTATCTTTCTTGGCGGGTTCCCGATAAGATGGAAAAAAGGTTTTTCCTATATCATTTGGTATCCATGGAAATAAAGAAATAACAAATTTTTCTCGAACATTGATATTGATCCCCAATATATTTTAAGTCTGGCAGACTTAGAGGCTTTTGAATGGTACCAGATCTATTTATGCTGTAAATCAGAAAAGGTATTAGATAATTTAATTTTTGAGGAAGTAGTGGTTAGAGGTCTCCAAACCTATGGCGGTTAACCTGAGATTTACATGTTACATATGCTTTGTGGACATGCTCTAAAAAGCTTCAAAATATTTCTCTGAGCTTTGTTGGATTTGCTATCTCGATAACATAATATGTGCTTTCATGAGACCAAGGGGTTGAGGTGCAACATATCCGCCTTACATTTAGAAGTGGAAACTTTCTTGTTAGTGATGTCATGCATGACTTCACTAAAGATGTTGGAGGTGGATTTTGTTACACATTACACCAAAAGTTTTGAAGATGGTATCGTCCAAAAAAAAGTGGCCAATCTATCTTCCTTACTTTAAAGATTTTGAGAGACTAAAGAATGTGTTCATCAACTTCTCCATCCACATAATTCCTAGGTTATTAAATAAAAAAATTGATTTTTTAATTCGTCATTTTGAAGATTAGCTCAACATTTTTTATTTTTAATTTTGTACCATCATAAATACCTCTTACAATCATCGATATTGTGCTCCTAGTTATCATGGAGAGCCACTTATACCTTTAAAAAAAAGCCTGTACAGTAATTTTGTGTTTACGAGCAAGGGGCGCTTATGGATCTGTCGGTGCTTGAAACAATTTTGTCTTCTCCATATTACCATGTTCCTTGGATTACTTACAAGCGGGATTCAAGCTCTAATGGATACAATCCGCTCATGGGAAAACTTCATATGGATTTCCGAAGATATACAATGCAAAAAGAAATTCGCAGTCGACTAAAGGTATTCGGACTTCCAGACAGTTTTGCTCTTTTCTTTCCTCCTCTTTCACTCCCATTATATTTTTTTCGTTTATTAGAATTACGTCACTGGAATTGATATCTCATTTAAAGAGAAATATATAAAAAAAAGTCTATGCTCTCTTCAACCGGCAACTTTTGTCTAGTCAATGCTCTGAAAAACCAGATCAATTTAGTCCCTCCGAAAAAGAAAAGAAAATTCACATTCTTTCTTTCGGAAAAGGAAGATTAGGAAAATCTTATTGATTGCACATTGGCTCTCTTATGTATGGTAATTAAATTATTGAGTTGTGAAATAGCATAATTGCTTGTAAATGTAAAAGATACACAAAAGACCAACTTTAAGTTTTCATTATTACATGATAACTTATCTAAGATAATATATAATATGGATCCATAGCCTGAAATTTACACTCTAAATTTTCTTTTGATTTACTATATGTAATAAAAAAAATCAAATCCATGACATATGAGTTATTTGTTAGATTATCATAATCATTAAACAAAAAAAAAGAACTCGATTATATCAATATATAGTTATTGGTGCTGTTTTTGTTAAAACATAAAAAGAAACATGTAAGAGAGCAGGAATCACGTATAGATTTTCTGGAAAAAAAGTCGAAGATATCACCTCGTTGAGACTTGAGAGTAGGATCCAGCAGAGAGCTAAAACGACTAAGTACCGACTAAATAAGAATAAATCTATCAAAAAACATACGTGTCCATTTAATAGCAACCAATATCAATCTATATCATACAGACTGTTGTCTTATCTTCTTTACGTTGACTATTTTGATATATGAACTTAAGAAATATATTTATGATCATGCAGCTTATTGATTTATATTAATATAATTGTTACATAGCCGTCAAACTAAAACTCGTATCTTATGTATAGTTGACAAGAAATATAAGTGATGCATTCTATAAAATTTCGTATTGACAAAAAAGATATCATATAGCATACCAATTAACAGAACCAGTTTAGTTTTGCTGGTTTTCTTTATTAAGACAATATAAAATACTTTTGATATTATTTCAAAATAGATTGATGAGATCAACCAGAATTCTGGAAATTATTTTTAAAACCGATTGTTTTTCTTTTTCAAACATCACCTTTCTATTCTATAAAAATATATTATTTTTGATAAAGAAAAAATATATAAATATTTTTCATAAATGATTAAAAAATACGAGCAATCTTTCGTTACAATAATTTGTTTTTTATTTGTATAAGACCAAAACATCTGATTCTGCTTACTACACAAACGCGTGAGGTTCGTTTTCATGCTTTAAAGGCTATTTATTTATATATATATATATATATATATATATATCTTTCAAGTGATGGTCTTTTGCATTAATAAAAGTCTCAAAAAGGAATCTGACGTCCAATTAATAAAACCATTTTCCTCAAATATGTATTTGTATAAACATACAAGTTTTATTAACTAATTAGTTTTTTAAGAATACTTAAGTAGAGGTCATTTAAGAGAAAGTCGTACGTACGTGCATCAAGAAACTTATGGACTCTCAACAACCAGATGAGGCTTTCGGCTTTAACATGTCTCTTACTCTCCGATCTGTCTTAACACGGCTAATTTTTTGACATCCCAACCACTTTGCTGACCGTCAATGCATGACACTTTAAAATACTAATTAAGTGCTATACCGGATTACTTCCAATTTTTGTTAGATTATTACTTATTTGAAGTTGATCTATATCCGGATCGAACCCGATCCAAAAATTAAAAATATCCGAATGGGTTTTAAATCAATGAAACCAAAAATCCAAAACCTAATCCGAACCCGAACGAATGCTCGAATGTCTAGGGCATTTTTTTAAATTATGTAAAAGTGTAATTACTAATGAAAGTCTAAGGGGTATTTATAGGCCCTAACAAATAAGATAAAGATAGAATCCTAGGAAATACTACAGAGAATATTCAGAGGTTGGATCGATCAATCCATTCCAAAGAGTACGCGACGTCGATTTAAGCGATGGAATCGGATTAATCAATCCATGGGTGGATCGATCTGTAAAAGCTCCATAGATACTGCTAATGGGGTTGTTGATCAGTCTAGGGGTAGATCAATTGGTCCCATCGTCCGTGCTCCTAGAAGAATTTTTGGCTTTGAATCTTCACTTCCTTGACGTCTTAAATATTAATTTGAGATTCCTTGACTTGAGAATTGGCTCTCAACTCGTCATTTTGAGTCCAAAGTGCCTCACAAGTACTAAAAAACAGGACTACAATACATATTTTACCTAAAACTAGACTCGATTATAAGCAAATTTTGTGGAAATGAACCCTAAATTATTCCTAGAAATGGTGAAAATGAACATATATCATTTCTCTTGTAGGATTTTGAGGATTACATCATCTTGGACTTTTATTATTTTTAAGGCTCAAAAAGGAGACGTCAAGAGTCATTTCATCCTCTACAAAGACTACATTTATTTTATACAATTTTCAGAAAGCATTTACATATTTAATTTTGTTTTTGGGAACGTTGTACAAACAGCTAAACTAGCATTTAAGTATGCTTGATTTAGTTCCTCTATACTATGAGGCCCTTGGCCACATGAATGAAGAAAATAGGTGTTTCTTTGTGACATATTGGATCTTTGAGATCAACATTCCTCTACCCTTTGGTTGTCAAAGAGAGATTGGTTGGGAGTTCGAGCACTTTTATCATCTGGTGGTGATAACTTTATCCTTGTGTAGTGCTAGCTCAACTTGTTTCTTTATTACTTGGTACTAATGAATTTATCCAAGTGTGGTGATCTGAATCTTCTTAACTATATGTTTCTATAGATTGTTCACAGAATTAGGAAGCCCAAAACACACATTAACTTGGTTCCAAAGTTGTCCTGTTTCAGTCTATATCATTCTCTCTGTTCACACTTCCTTGTACTACGAATCACATCCTCACCTTAAGCTGACCAAGTTCAAAGATAAGAGGAGAGCTATGACAATGTCCGTGAATGAAGAAGGGAAGGCAACATCATCAACATGTATCAGCGACGATCTTGTAAGGAAACCTGACCATGACCAATTCATCAAATCTGTTCATTATCTCCAAAACTCCAGTAGTGGTTATCGATCAACTCAGAAACCTCTAGTGGTAGATAATGGTGTTTCTAGAGAACATTATAAGTGATCCGAGGTTGATATGAGAACATTATAAGTGATCCGAGGTTGATATAAGAACATTTGGATTCAGGAAATGTCATGTGGACTATACTCTCTTTGTGAAGCAGTTCGATTTTTTGTTTCGACAAAGTTATATCATCGTAAAAGTCTCGTTTGAGCTAAACTAATTAGTTATTTTTTTTTAACTCAAGAGTTCAAAGTCTTATAAGAGAGGTTTAGACTACTTTTTTGGGCAGGTGCAACCCACGGATAAACTTTCACCTCCGGATATTCAAATGGACTGAAAACATGAGCCATACCAGTGAAAAGATATTGTTAGGAAAATGTGTTTTAGTTTCGCATAGCAGGAAATCAAACATGCAAACTCTTAAGAGTCCCAAGCCGGCCCCTGCCATTTGAACACAAGTTCCTTGTCTAATTTGCTTTCTTCATCGAACAAAACTTTATAACAAAAGAATTGCTCCATAAACGAAAGCATAAACAACTGTGGCAAAACCCAAAAGAGAATGAAATATATTGATAAAATAAATTTTTGAAAAGGCTTACATAGTACAAACAGAGTTAAATCCATGTCCTTCCTTTGTGAAGCCGATCTATGTTCAAATGAAGTATTTGTATTCTTTGGTGGGTCCAAAACCCTTTCCTTTGTTTTGTTTCTCTCCATGTCTTGTCTTCTACAAAGTCACTCTACAAAGCACTAAACTTCAATCTCTTTGGTCTTTATTCAACTTGCTCTCCAATTAGATCTAGACCAACAAGTAAGAATGATATTCCCTGAAACAAGAGGAAATAAAAATGGATTCCTTGAGCTGATAAGAGACTTCTAGTTGCAGCCATTAATAACAGAAACGCCAGTGACAGTTCCTTCATGTATATTCTATTGTGCTTTTTCTTCTTCTTCTTTTTAGTCTTTTCCGCTATTTTCTCAGCTTCTGCTTCAGGATCAGACATAACCCTTTGATGCTTTAATTTCTTTGCATCTTTTTCTACTAAACCAGCTAGATCACCCTCTGATGATCTTCCTGATTTCTTTGTAACAACCCATTCATATGCACTTCCTAGCTGAAACAAACCGGACACCATTGCGTTGAACTTGGTTACAGACATCGTGTTCTCGAAAAGAAGGTATGGGACGATAAACGGAAATGATTTTGGTGCGGGGAGGATATTAAGGAATGACATTGTTGCAGGTATGTAGCAGACAACCCACGCGGGAAGCTCAGCCTCGGGAACAAACATAGTCATCGGTAAGATGATGCAAAAGAGGGTGAATGAGTAGAACGGCAAGATAAGTTTCCTCAGGAGGAAGAAGAGGAATATCAAGTTGAATTTCTTTCCCATGCTTATCTGCATGGACACAAGGCATAAGTGTTATCAGAAAACCAAAAACTGAAAACTCTTTACAGCATGATATACTGATAGAATTACTGTATGTACCTTTGATTTAACGACAGCAGGCAAACAAAGTCGAAACAGTTGCATAGGTCCAGAATGCCATCTATGTTGCTGTTTTCTGTAAGCTTCATACGATTCAGGTAATTCACATTGGCACTGAGGAAGGAATATATAGAGTGTATGACATTAGCCAGGTATCAAACAAAACAGTAAGTAATAACAAACAAACACACTTATAGCTATAATACCTCAACATCGTTTAAGAAAATGAATTTCCACCCATGGAGATGAGCACGAACAGCAATGTCCATATCCTCCACAGTAGTTCTCTCAAGCCAACCACCAGATTCTTCCAAAGCCTTGATCCTCCACACACCAGCAGTCCCATTGAATCCAAAGAAATTCAAAAAGACACTATTCACTTGTTGTTCAACCTCAAAGTGAAAAGCCAAATTAATGTTCTGTAATCTTGTCAACAAGTTCTCTTCCTTATTCACAAAAGACCATCTCGCTTGTACCAATCCTAGTTCCTCATTGTCCTGTTATAGTAAAAAGAAAACACTCTAGCACTGTAAGCTTTTTGATCAAAGGAATGATCAAAGCTCTTAAATTTGGAATTATACCTTAAAATGGGGAATTGTCTTTTTGAGGAAATCAGGAAGAGGTTGAAAATCAGCATCAAAGATAGCAACAAATTCGTAATCTTTGACATAACTACAGTTCATAGCAGACTTAAGATTCCCGGCTTTGTAACCTTCTCTATTAACACGATGACGATACACAATGCGTGCACCTTGATTCTGCCATTTATGAACCTCTTCTTTAATCAAACTCTGCGTAATAGGATCATCAGAATCATCCAAAATTTGTATCAATATCTTCGATTTTGGCCAGTCTAGATTACACACAGCGGCAATTGATTGTTGATAAACCTGTAAACAAACAGATAAAAATCAGAACTTGATGAAAAATTTGTCATGGAAATGAACAAATTCGAACTTGGTGTTACCTCTTTTTCGTTACACATAGGGATTTGAACAAGAACCATAGGTAGGAAACGACCATGATCTCCAGATTCAAGGTCAGAGATAGAATTAGATTTAGGAACAGGTTTAATCTTCTTCAATCGAATCCAGAAACAACCAAGACAAAGAATGAGTCTATCTAGACTCTGAACAAGGAAGAGAACGATGCAGCCATTAGCGAGAAACTGAAGCAGAGGAGCAATGTACTCAACACGAAGCAAAACCCAACTCGTATAAACCCAATCAAAGAAGCCTTTAGGTGCAGTAGTGAAGACAGATTGAAGCTGATTTTGAAGCTGAAGTTGAAGCTTCGTTGTACCAAATTTCCATCCTTTATAATACGCAGAAACTTCAAGCCCCAAAAGGATTAACGAAATCCAAAGAAACAACTTTATACAAGAGCTCAAAAGCTTCGATTTTTTCCCACCGGAACTATGCTTCTGTACGGAGGAAGTGTCTGTACTCCCGGGGACGATACGACGGCGAAAGGCGGTTCCGAGAGCTATTAATGCGGAGCCTAGAGAGGTTAAACAACCAGCGGCACGATGAGCTTTAAGGAGAAGAACCCATGTGAGCTGACGAGCGTTTTTGTTACGCGATTTGCTTCTTCTAAAATCTTCATTAGAAGGAGATTCAAGTTCCACCATTGACCAATTGTTAGGATTCTCCATTTTTATAACAACTGGAGTTCCTTTACGGTTTCCTTTAGCCCACCATTCAAACTTTGGTGCCATTTTTGATCAGAAAACAAAAGAAAACACAGAGATGATAAAAAAAAGCTACAATTTGGATCTCATTTGGCACCAAGAATATGAAGGAGACGCGTGTAACTGTGGAAGAAGAGGAAGGAAAAAAACTCTGTTCCCAAGAAAAACTCGAATTATACAGAAAAATGAGAACTTTGAGAGAAATTTAAAAGAGAAGAAAAAAGAACGAAAGTGGTAACAGCTCAACACGTCCTTTGATTTTTTATATATTTTTAAGAATATACAAAAAAAAACGAAGAAGAATAAACTGAGAGAAACAATACCCAATGGTCAAACTGTTTCTAGTTATTCGATCTCGAATTTATGTACTTTTTTTGTTTGATGAATTTTTTCAAGATTCCCAGCTTTTGCAAAGAGATCAAATGATCAAAAGTTTTGTTTGGACAAAAACAACAAAAATACCAAAAAGAGTTGTCTTTACCAAATCTATTGGCTTGGTTCTTCTTTCAATAATTCCACTTTAATTTTCATAGACTCGGATTTTTGATACTTCCGCGTGTGATATTAACTAAGATGTTAGAAATGACTTCGAGTTAATAATCACACGCGAAAAAGAAAAATAAAAGAGTAAACTACAAAGAAAATATTTTAGTTATGAACAAAATCCCAAAAATTCACCGTAAAAAGATAATAAATATAGAAAATGGATTAGAGATATGGATACTCTGTCAATAGGATTTTCTGTTTAATTAGTTAGTGTTTGATTGAATTTGAATGAGCGGACGAGAGATAAAAGGAAAGACCAAGCCTTTTGTCATTACCGTTCACTTAGACATTTGCCTCCTAATTAGGCGCTTTTTCGTTTTTCTTTACTGTTTTTTCTAGATTAAATCTTTTTAATTTCTGTATACAGCTGTTATTACTGTCTTTTTCTATCTGGATTTTTATGAATTTTATAGAATTAGGATTTAGTCAAAAATATTTTAAAAGTTAAAGTTTTGTTAAATAGGAATTAGTATTTAGTATCTTTAACTTCATACAATTACTATTTATACAAGTAAGGTATCATAATCTCCACAATTTACTTTAGTCAAATGAATGTCTAATCTATTTATGATTTTGATACCAGAATTTGATTTCTACCTGTTACATTGTGATAACTTAAAAAAAAAAAAGAATTGCTCAAATAGAGCAAAATTATAGTGTAATTACTAGAATAGTTTTTGTCAAAAAAAAAAAAAAGTGTAATTACAGTTACACCCTTGAAACAAAAACCTGATGTCTTCTTCTATTTTCTTCTTCTTCCCAGGTTAGTTTCATACCCGAAAAAGAAAGAAACATATAGTGTAAACCATCGTCGTTAACTTCTCTTGATTTTGTTTCTTCCTCATCTTACTCAACGTGTTCTTCGCTGTATTTCATACTCGTTGTCTTCTTCTTCTTCATCTTGTTCTTCGTACTCGTCGTCATCATTTTCGGTAAGTTTCTTCTTCCTCTGCTCCTCTTCTGCTTTTTCTTCTTTTTCGTAAGGGCATTTGGGTTTAGGGTTGACGTAGACATTATGTTTCTCGATTTTGCGACATTTCGATTTTTCAATTTTGCGACATTTGGGTTTTTGTTCTTCACTAACTTATTATGTGTCTAGTAGATTTCTTCCCCAGTCTGAGCCAATGTGATATAATTCGTAATTAGTTGTGAGGGTAAGGGTGAAGAAGCGATATGATACGTGTAGTACAGTTAGTATGACGTTGGGTAGAGTTAGGTCATAGGGGGTATAGTTGGATTATAGTATGGTAGAGTTAACTTGTAGTATAGTCGAGTTAGTCTGACGTGTGATAGAGTTATATCTAAGAGAGGTAGAGTTGGTTTGTAGTGTAATAGAGTTAGGTTGTAGTATGCGGTATAGTTGGATTCCGTGTGGTAGAGTTGGTATGTAGTGTAATAGAGTTAGGTTGTAGTGTGCGGTAGAGTTGGTATGTAGTGTAATAGAGTTAGGTTGTAGTGTAGTCGAGTTAGTCTGACGTGTGATAGAGTTAGATTATGTGTGGTAGAGTTGGTATGTAGTGTAATAGAGTTAGGTTGTAGTGTGTGGTGGAGTTAGTATGTAGTGTAATAGAGTTAGGTTGTAGTGTAGTCGAGTTAGTCTGACGTGTGATAGAGTTAGATTTAAGAGAGGTAGAGTTGGTTTGTAGTGTAATAGAGTTAGGTTGTAAGAATGTATTGTTGCGTTGTAGTTTGGTTGAGTTGGGTTTTATAATGCTTATCGTTTGTTTTCTTTCATCTTTAGATATGGCAGACAAGAAGTACCCGAAGAAATTTCTCACACACGGTGTATAGGTGATGAAGAATCGAAGCATCAACTATTTCTGCAATCTAAAATACATCAGTAATATGATCAAGGGTATTGGTGAGGATGCATACGTAGACATCAAAGAGAACTCTTGCGTTGGGGTTTTTCTGAAACTAGCAGATTCCGACTTCACCTTTACAGGCAGGCATATACAGTACCTGTTGATGAATCAACTAGTGATTAAGAAGATGTATGAGATTTGGGTGCTGTTTGGAGCTCGTCCTACGAGGTTTTCTCTGCACGAGTTTGCTGAAATAACGCAGCTTAATTGCGGTAACTTCGAGAAGGCTTCTAATGGGGCAGATGAAGCGCACAGAGAACTTTGGGAAGATATTGGCTTAGAGGTTGGTGAAGGACCAAAATGGGTAGAGTTGAAAGAAATATTGGGGAGAAGTAGAGGGTTGTCTTTCGAGAAGAGGAAGATGGTGGGCTTGCTAGTGGTTTTGAATGTAGGATTTTTTGGTTGCCACACAAATAGTAGGCTCCCTTTTAGTGCTGCGAAGTTGGTTGCAGATATTGAGATGTTCGAGAGGCATCCATGGGGAAGAGTGGCGTTTCTAGAACTGATAAAATCGATCAAACTGGCAGGATGCAAAACGGGAAGTAATTACACAATACACGGGTTTGTGCACGCACTTCTAATATGGGCATTTGAGTCCATCCCCATAGTCGCAGAAATATTTGGGGAGCAAAGAGCAGGTGACGTCCCCATTCTACGATGGAGACCCATCAAAAAACAAACCATTGACCTCGAGAACTTGGTGAAGTTGGAGCTAGCAAATAATAATGGAAAGGTAAATTCCTTTTGTAGTAGAGTTCATTTACTCCACTATACATACATGGTAGAGTTCAATTTCAAGTAATGTGGAGTTGATTTCAAGTATAGTAGAGTTCAATTTTATAAGTATAGTAGAGTTCATTTACGTGTAGTAGAGTTATCCGTAGAGTAATATGTAGAGTGGTAGAGTTCAATAATAAATTGCATCTTCTCGTCTACCTGGTACGTCTTAAGCAGTTGACTACACAGCCTCTGGAGATAATGCCTCTATGGCCAAACGATATTGCAGACCACAAAGTTGACACCATGCTTGGAGACATACTTGCCTCCAGGCTAGATGAATCCTCTTGGAACAAAAGTAATAAGAGGAAGGCGGATGCTTATGTCGAGGAGAGGATGAGCAAGCGTAGTGCTAGTTCAAAAGTTCAGGTGGAGAAAGTGAAAGAGAAACAACACAATAAAGAAGAGAAAAAGCACAATATTGTAGAGAAAAAACACAATAATGTAGAGAAAGAACACAATAAATTAGAGAAAAAACACAAAAAAGAAGTGAAAAAACACAAGAAAGAAGAGAATAAGAGAATCCAGATTAGGATGGATGACTCCACCACCATGCAGGATGTAGTGAGAGTCATTAAAAAGAAGAAGCAGAAGGCAGAGGAGTCTAGTGTGTTGCTTGACACTCTTAGAGGTCTAACCAGAGCCTTCGAAGGGATGAGACACGATCAGAACGTGTTTGCTGAACGTATATATCGTCTTGAGGAGAGTAGGTTCGATACCAGGGCATAGACCACAATGCTTACTGAGTGCGTGAATAGGCTTGAGCGTAACACCTCAGACAATACAACCATGATTGAGAGGATTCTTAGGATAGAAGAGAGCATAGCGCAACCCCCAGCTTATAGCTTGGCAGATGAGGGTGGAGGTCAGACAAGTGCACGACATCAAACTCCTGAAGATGTTAATCGCGAAGGGAGCCTACATCCTAAAGATGTTAATCGCGAAGATGAAGTAGAAGGCGATACAACCCGTACTCTCGACTCCCCTAATAATAAGGAACTTAATTCGGTACGTAGGGTTCTATTTTGAATGAGACTTACTTTGATTGATTATGTACCAACAAACAACAAACATTACATACATCTTTGTACAAACATACACATAAAACAGACAGTTATATGGTTTGGTCGAGTTATATTTAACTCTACAAAACAATTATTGTGTTCAAAATAGCTCTTCCAAACCAGTAAAACGAACTCTACCACAATTACCAACTCTACCATATGTGAATCTAACACATTGAGTTGCTCTTCGCAGACACCTCCTTGGAAACAGCCTACCCTTGTGGACTCGGATTCGGGGAAAACACCAAGTGCAGGTTCAGGTATTACACCAACAAATGTGGATGCTCATCTCGAGGACACACAAGTGTCCCCAGCCAGCACTAAACATACCATCCCACCGGACCAGGTAATCCCGTTAAAAATAAATCTTACTGGTAGAGTTGATAGTTCTGTTAAATAGAGTTGACATTTTCATATTTTTTGTAGAATAAATGGGTTATCTAGAGTCAGGAGACATCTGACCCTTTGAGCCCGTTATCAAGAGTTGCTAGGAATCCAGAAGAACCGTCAAAAGAAGAACTACCTTACGATGTGGAAAAATTTAAGTCAGGGATGGTACAAGTTGGCGTCATAAACCTGGTGGATACTCCTGAAAAGGGTAAACAAACACGGGAAGAGTTAATCTTTATGGAAGACGTCTTACCGAAAGAGACTCGGGCACGAGTCCTCGCTAAGAACCAGGTACTGTTCATATTCAATTGTAGTGTAGTTAGATCACCTGTTTGGTCGAGTTAGATCATCTGTTTAGTCGAGTTGGATCACCTGTATAGTAGAGTTAGTCCTCTGTATGGTAAAGTTAGATCACCTGTTTGGTAGAGTTAGTCCTCTGTATGGTAGAGTTAGATGATCTGTTTGGTCGAGTTGGATCACCTGTATACCAGAGTTAGTCCTCTGTTAGGTCGAGTTAGATCATCTGTTTGGTCGAGTTGGATCACATGTATGGTAGAGTTAATCATATGTTTAGTATAGTTAATCATCTGTTTGGTCGCTTCTTTTTACAGGTATCCCCTTTCCAAGGTTGTTCCATTGTCAGGCGGATTCATAAGAATGTTATTCATTCTCGAAGTGTCTATGATCCTTTTGGTCCGATTTCAAAATTAAAAGTACTTCAGTTATGCGACTATGTGAAGCATCAATTGGAACTCACTGGCGACGGGAAAAACAGGCCGAATGCGGATTTCTTCCTCCGCTTGATATGCCCAAAAGAGAAGTGGCATGTCCCTCGATATGGCTGGCTTCACGATTGCGTAAGTTAAAGTGTCTTATGACGTAATTTTTGTTTAGTAGAGTTAGATTAGAGCACTAATACAGTAAAGTCTTACTGCATATTGGCTGCGGGATGAATCTCCTTCGGCAAAGATCCTTGCAAAATCCAAGTCCATACAGGAGTAATCGGCTAGCTTTCATAGACCCACTGTTTTGTGGTTTTTGGTGCTACACGTACGAAAGGGATTACTTGAGAACGGAGGATACTTTTGTGTGGTATGGTGGGTTTAAAGATGTATTCGACGGCACTGCACCCACATTCAGTGCCACTAGGAAGTAGTGGATGAGAGACGTGGACACCATCTACATCCCTCATAATTTCCAAAACATCCACTGGGTGGCCCTCGAAGTTAATCTCAACAAAAGAAAGATTCGCCTTTTCGATCCCGACCCATCTTGCACTTCCCCTAGGGCAATGGTAGAGTCATGCATGTAAGTTACTCAAATTCAGCATAGTCGAGTTAGTCCTCTGTTTGGTCGAGTTGGTCCTCTGTTTGGTCGAGTTGGATAACCTGAATGATAGAGTTAGTCCTCGGTTAGGTCGAGTTGGATAACCTGAATGGTAGAGTTAGTCCTCTGTTAGGTCGAGTTAGTCCTCTGTTTGGTCGAGTTGGTCCTCTGTTTGGTCGAGTTGGAAAATCTGAATGATATAGTTAGTCCTCGGTTAGGTCGTGTTGGATAACCTGAATGGTAGAGTTAGTCCTCTGTTAGGTCGAGTTGGATAACCTGAATGGTAGAGTTAGTCTGCGCGTTTGTAGAGTTATTCTGAGTTACATTTACATTTGTAATAGAGTTCATTCTCATGGTTCTCATTTTTTTAGACCATATGCCGTGATGATTTCGAAGATGATCAAGGAGTTTTCACCCAAGGAGATGCAACCGCATATTAGCGCAGCGGAATATAAGATTGTGCGTGTGAATAAGGGCGTATCACGTAATAAACAATCTGGCGACTGTGGCGTGTGGGTTGTGAAGATGATCGAGTGTCTGGCCATCGGATGCAACTTCGAAGGTCTTTCCGACGAGTACGTCGACTTCTCTCGGCTGAAATACGCCATTGACTTCAAAGACAAACTTCCCATAGAATCGGAAATTGCTGTTAGTGATCTAATATATGCACGCGAGTGTGATAAGAACCTGCTAATGAGAGCCATCAAAGATCTCCAGCTTGATTGGTAATTTTGTTTAGTCGGTGTATAGTCCTACACTCGTGTATATTGTATAGTACTAGAGTATTTTAGTATATATTTGTATAGTTCTAACTCTATTAGTTGGTTATTGACAAGTAATTAGTGATCTATACGTGATCTAACTAAGAACTAACTACACCCACGTTCGGTGCCACTAAGAGGATGACAGACATGAACACGATCTACGTATTAACTACATTTAAACAATGTACAACTGCTACTAGCCATGGCTGTTAAATCAAGTTTATTGGACACGATCTCCGAGATGTTATCATAATAACGATTAGACTCTAAAATGAAGAGAAACTGAAGAGTCAAATCGTTATAAATAACCTTCCAATCGTTAATAATTCTTCTAAACTATCCATCTTCTCCTTCACCAAAACGTTCCATCTTCACCTTTCAATCTTTCAAAAGCTTTCAAAAACATTTGAAGAACAAAGATGGATTCACCAAAAAAAAGCAACGTTGTCCACAAGGCACATATCATGGACTTACCAAACAGTGCTTTGACGAACATCATAGCTTGATGTGGAGCAGAAGGACTTGATGAGATTTACAGCATCACGCGCGTTTCGAAGGAATTTAAAGAGCTTTGGGATGAGGATGAGGTTCTAAGGAACATAGATATACGTTATGTTCCATTCTATGGCCCTCTGAGAAGTAAGTCTCTTCTTAAAAAATTTCTCACTAGATTATGCAATGCCGGTAATGTGGAAGCCACATACCGATGTGGTATGACAGAGTTCTTTGTCAATGGGAATTGTGATGGTGGTTTGGAACTGCTGCAAAGAGCATCCAATGGTGACTCTGAAGAAGCCACACTGCTGTATGGATTTGTGCTAGTCTGTTTAGGAACAGACATGAGATAGGAGGGGTATGAAGTCCTAAGACGTCTACTGCATGACACAGTTGTAGAAACATTGGAATACGTAGACCACCTCCAGAACAGAATCTTTCGTTACCCATCATCGCTCAGTTGGCGAGGAGAGCAACAAATACTACTTCTCGAAAAACATATGGTCGAGAAGGATGTTCTTGCAATGGAGAATTCCTGGAGATTCTCCATTTCTTTCAAGGATTCGATGCCGAAGACATTGATCAACCAATGGCCGAAGCTTGTGAAGTATGCACTTGGTTCTTCCAATTCAGAAAGATCTTTCCTAACCATTAGTTGTTGAATGTAATTTCCTTTTCGTTGTTGTACTCGTTTTCGTTTTCGTTATTGTACTCTTTTCGTTTATGTACTCGTTTTCGATTTCTTTCGTTTATGTACTTTTTCGTCTTGCATAGTTAATGTAGTTTCCCTTTCAACCATTAGTGTATTGTTAACTCGACCAAACAGAGGAATAACTCGACAAAACAGAGGAATAACTCGACCACACAGAGGACTAACTCGACCAAACAGAGGACTAACTCGGCCAACAGAGGACTAACTCTACCGTACAGAGGACTAACTCTACCATACAAGTTATCCAACTCGACCAAACAGAGGACTAACTCGACCAGACAGATGATCCAACTCGACTAACAGAGGACTAACTCTACCATACAGAGGACTAACTCTACCATACAGGTTATCCAACTCGACCGACTAGAGGACTAACTCTACCATACAGTTGATCTAACTCTACCATACAGGTGATCCAACTCGACCAAACGCAGTGTTAACTCTTCTATTCAAGACTAAATGTTTTGACTACATGTTCGGACATTGTGACCAAGTTTCTTACATTTAGAACAAGTTGAAATTTTTCTTGGACATTTTTCGGGCTGAGAAGACTCGAACCAGCTCTTTATCAACGATTTCTTCGGCCTCTCTGGTTGTTGACGTACGTGTGGTGGATTACACAGCTTACGACTCACTTCCAACAGAACGGAAAATGCAGCATCTTTTGGAAAGATACTACCAGAGTATGCGTTGTACAGGTAGGTCATGTGATAGTATGGATGTGTAAGTTCGATCGTCGGCCTTCTACAAGCCTCAACAACGGTAATGGCATGGACACAAGGAATTTTTTCGACATCATACCTCTTGCAAGAACACGTTTTCTCAGTCAAGTTGACTAAATGAAAAGTTTTGGATCGCGTAACAACAGCCTAGTGTTCGTCTATGTCCTGCACGTTGTACTGTCTAGCTTCATAGACCCTTGTCTATCATTTATAACAATAATGTTAACTCTACTAAAGGGATTGTTAACTCGACTATGAAGGGACTAACTCTACTATGTGCAATGGTAACTCTACCTTTAGGAGCTTATCAACAGATGCTGTTAAAACAGTTGACGTCAGAGTGGCCTTCGTTTTCCGCTTCGCGAACCAACGTGTTAAC
>JAKUCM010002220.1:0-42313 GCA_023374145.1 Lepidium sativum | reverse complement strand
GCTCTGAGGGAGAGAGAGGAGTCTCGGGATCACCTTTTTTTCGCTTGTCCTTACATATTTGTCACTTGAAGTAATCTTTGTGGTTCTCTTATTGGCAGCTCTATCACTCCTGACTGGTCTGATACCATTACATCTATGCTTTCGGACATGAATCTACTTGACTCTATTCTTTTGCGGCTTGCTTTTTAGACTTCAATATACTATATTTGGCGAGAGAGGAACAACTATATTCATGGACGTGGCCGCTCGGATTCAAGTATCATTTCCAGCCTCATTGATAGAGTAATCAGAAATAGAATTAGTTCCTTTCGTTACTTTTATCCGCATAAGCTTGAGACTCTCATTCATCGATGGTTTGAAGTTCGAACTTTTGCTAAAGTTGTTAAGTTAGCTTTTTATACTCTCTAATGTGTATATAAATTTTTTTATTGATCAATAAATTTCACATTTCAAAAAAAAAAAAAATCGATGATAGGCAGCAACTTTCATTTCTTATTGACGTTTATGCCATGTCCAGCTATTTCTTTAAATAAATGACAGTTATGTTACATAACTAACTCTCATCATTATATTTTCTTTTCTTACACATCTAGATTTTTTTTAAGTTTAACATTACATATAAAGACATTTATTTAAAAATGAAAAGTTACTAGTAAATAGATACAACCATCAAAATATAAGTATAAGTGTTATATTTATATCTAAAATATTTATTCATAAATAAAAAATATGAATGAATAAACGCAATACTAGGCTGCCTAGTTTATATTTTTTAATTATATTAAAAATATTCATTAATTTCATATATGTATGAATAAATACAAGTGTAAATCATTTTTATTAAAATTATTATATTATATAGATTGAAAGAAAAACAAACAATGTAAAAAAACATTAAAGGGAATCCCTGCTAAAAATAATTACGTTTATTGTTGATATTATGTAGAACTTAATTTTTATTCAAAATAAAACATTACATGAAGATTAAAACTAAGGCATAAAATCAAAGTTATGTACAAAGATTGAATATTCACTCCCTGTTTTTTTTTCTTTTGAAAAATATACAAAATCAAACATCAAAACAATATTGATATTTATTTTGTTTTATAGATTGTGAACAATATTAAAAGTAAAGGTTATATGATGTTGGTATCAAAAAAGATGATCATAAATAAGCGTCTTAAACAGATAAAAAATTTATTAGAAACAATTATTGTGTGGAATTAGAATGAATAGTAGACAAATTTGAAATGATCTTCAGTTTTGAATTTTATGAAATATGTTTAAAATGATAAAATAATAACATTTAATAGAAAAAAAAAATGGAGTCATTAAAACTAAAATGAAGACAATTTTAGATTTAGCAAACCAATTATTAAAAACAGATTACAAAGTAGATGTAGATAGATTCCAAAAGTTATGATTAAATGATGTTATGAAAAACTACAGCATATAATTTATATAAATATATTTATTGGCAAAAAATGTATTTATTTTTAATGAGAAGTTACAAATAAAAAATATAACTATAAATAAGAAAAGCGTAAATGGTTATTATTTTAGTGGCAGGTGGCAGGCGGTAAGTCCACATAAGACAACTCATATGTACAACCAGAGATCGAGTCTCCTCACCTACTTTATGTAGGAATTTGATTATTGGGCCGGCCAATTGTGTTCCAATATAATTTTCTGTTGACAAAAAAAACTGTAAATAAGAAAATATGAATTGAAAAACATAATAAAAATCAAATTTCTTTTTATATAAAAATTTAGTCATGAATTAACTTTATAGAAAATAATCATAAAATATTTTTATGGAAAAATATGACTAAAAGATAAATTGTACATCATTTTAATTAAAATTATTATTATATAGAATTTTATAAACTATAAGAATTTTCGAATTTTTGAACCGTAATCTACTCTGATATTTAGAATCAGCCATTAATAATATTACGGTTAAGTCATAAGTCATTCTTCTCAAATAGATCTAAATTGATAATTTTGTTAGAAAAAAACATCAGACCAGAAGCTATTTGCAAGTTTTATGATTTTTAACAAACCGAAAAACAAAACAAAAATCTCTTCTGATCCATCGACCAAATATAAGATGTATCGTGTGAGCAACTAAGTCGCAGCTAATATATTCAATTTGACGTATACGATTTCATCATTATTGTATATAAATATATTGAATGGTCGATATTATGAGACAATGAATTAAACCAACACGTGTCGTGATCAGGTGAGGAAGAAGAATGCGTTGTTAAAACGAGCATGCAACAACGCGTCCATTTCGGTTTTAAATCCAATAGCCAAGAGCCGTTCTCGGTACGCACACCAATACGTACATCTAAACATAACATTGTATTTAGTTATTTTTACCAGATCTTGTATTCAAGTTCTTCATTTTAAATTCAAGTCATTGAAAATCTATGAATTAACTTGATTTTTGAAAAGTTATTTATAAAAATGGGTAAAGACAAGCATCATGAACAAGACAAAGGATTTTATCCACATCATAATTATCATGGCCATGGTTATCCACCGGGAGCTTATCCTCCGCCACCACAAGGGGCTTATCCTCCGCCGCCACAAGGAGCTTATCCTCCGCCGCATGGATACCCTCCTCAAGGTTATCCACCTCAGGGCTATCCTCCAGCCGCTTATCCACCTCCTCCCGGTGCTTATCCTCCCGCCGGTTACCCTGGACCCTCCGGTCCTCGTCCAGGTTTTTTTAATTAATTTCTTGTCTTATGTCTCTTACTTTACCTCACTTTGGCATCAACAAATTAATCTGGTCGGTTTATATTATAGTATTAATATATTACAGAAAAAGTTATCATAAACCAAATCTTGGTTCATTCATAGCCAAATAGGTTCATTAACCAAATATGTCATTATTAGCGAAAATTAAAATTAAAATAGTGTTGACTTAATTTATTAGGGGTTTAATGATTTTAATGAGTTTAGAAATTTATAAGAGTTTATAAATCTATATAGAAGTCTTAGATTTTAAAATTAAAATAATTTAAATTTAAAAATTAAATAGATTAGATTTCGATGCTTGATTTGAATATTGTCAAAATCAATGCTTTAATAACCCATAAAAATATTTTGGTTTTCAAACTTTGGGTATGTGTGCTTGAGTTTTTTCGTTTTCAAACTTTGGGTATGTATGCTTGAGTTTTTGTTATGTTTTCTCTAACTTGAACCACAATGTCGCAATTATAGTTTGAGGAAGAATAGGGTTTGGTTACATTAACATATATCAAACCCTAAAAATAAATTAATACTGAAACTAATGTTTTAGTTAATAATCTCTATTAAATTATTTAATTCTAGTGTTATACATTTCATTTCTTGTTTTGGCAAGTTGAAGTTTAGAAAATTAGAATATATTTGGCGTTGGTTCAGCTACTTTATTTGGTCAGTTTTGGCTCAATTCGGTTTAGTCGGTTCACGTGCCAATCTAGTCTCTAATATAGAATGCACATTTTCATATGAATAGGGCTTGCAGGAGGAGTAGGAGGATTGATAGCAGGAGCAGCAACAGCCGCGGCGGCCGCAATGGGATCCCACCACCATCACGGTGGTTACGGCCACCATTACGGCCACGGAAAATACAAAAAAGGAGGGTTTTTCGGAGGGAAGTATAAGCGAGGGAAGCATGGGATGTTTGGAGGCAAATACAAACGTGGCAAACACGGTATGTTTGGAGGCAAAAAAGGCAAACATGGCATGTTTGGTCGAAGGAAGTGGAAATAGTCCATTATACCTCTCTCTATGTATTCTTAATGTTTGTGTATTTCAAAATTATTATTTATTAATGTATGTTTATTTGTGTTTACATGTATCTCTAGCTATATATCTCTAATTATCTATGAAAGAGGTTGTCTTTAATTAATTTCAGTTGTATGTTTTGTATTTGTGTTTATATGGTTCAGTTCGGTACTCTTACATATGGAGCTTTTTGTTTTTTGAGTTTTATATGTATTTGGATATATTATCAGATAAAGTTTGTGAATTTTGAGTTTAAATTTAACATTATCCTTTACAATTAAACTTACTTAGTAAGATATTTAAGGGATAATTACCTACAAAGGATAAAATCTATATAACTAAACCCACTAAAAATTGGGATAATCTACTGACTCTTTTTTGTCAACCACAAAAAATCTTACTCGAGCAAGACTAGGCAAATCTATTTTGTAGATTTTTTTTTCTTATATGACTCTGAATTTACAGTATTTAAATGGTTAAATTACACCAACAAAATCGCAAATGATCTCTGCGTCAAGATTTTCTCCTATGCCTATAAATAGCTTTGTTATCTTATCTCTTCTTTAACTTAGAAACAAAAAAAAAAAACTAAGTAACGAAAATGGTTTCTCTAAAGTTCATTTTGTGTTGTCTCTTAGTAAGTAGTTGTGCTTATGGTAGCATTGTATCTCATGATGGTCGAGCAATTACCATTGATGGTCATCGTCGAGTTCTTCTCTCTGGTTCTATCCATTACCCTAGAAGTACCCCTGAGGTGATTAATCATTATACAATCTCAAATCTAACATTGATCTGTTAATTATGTTTCACCAAAAAAAGAATTAACATTCGTTTATTATGATCATTTTACGTTTTTTAGATGTGGCCGGATCTTATCAGGAGAGGCAAAGAAGGGGGTCTTGATGCAATCGAGACTTATGTATTTTGGAATGCTCATGAACCAACTCGTCGTCAATATGATTTCTCTGGAAATTTAGATCTTATTCGGTTTTTGAAAACCATTCAAGATCAAGGATTGTATGGAGTTCTTCGCATTGGACCATATGTTTGTGCAGAGTGGAACTATGGGTAATAAACTAGATTGTTTTTGTCATACTAGCAGAAAATGACTTCATGTCCAAATTCATATTCAAAATCAAAATGGTTATGTTTATTTTAATTTTACAAGTTGATGGTTATGTTATGATTCTTTCAAACAGAGGGTTTCCAGTGTGGCTACACAACATACCCGGAATAGAATTCAGAACCACTAACAATGCATTTATGGTAATATTCTAAACTCGACAAAACACATTTATTCTTAAAATTTTCTATGTAAATTTACTGTTTTAATTAAAAATGTTGGGATGGTTTTTATATATACAGAATGAGATGCAAAACTTCACAACTAAGATTGTAGAGATGGTTAAGAAAGAGAAGTTATTTGCATCACAAGGAGGTCCAATTATCCTTGCTCAGGTACTTTTTAACACTATGTTGCTTTACAAATTTGTGGAAATATTATAAAGTTCTTTACAGTTTTAAATTTCTAATTGTTTTTGCAGATTGAAAATGAATATGGAAATGTGATTGGATCATATGGAGAAGCAGGTAAGGCATATATACAGTGGTGTGCAAAAATGGCTCAATCTCTTGACGTTGGTGTTCCATGGATTATGTGTCAACAAGATGATGCTCCTCAACCTATGGTACATACATTAATTAAATTAGCTAATGAATTTTCTTTTATTTAACTTCAATATTTTTAAAACTAATGATTTGTGAATCTTTTGATCTTACAGTTGAATACATGCAATGGTTATTATTGTGACAATTTTGAACCAAACAGCCCAAACACTCCTAAAATGTGGACTGAGAATTGGACTGGCTGGTTAGTTTTATTATTATACAAATAGAACCAAAAATTGTATCTGGGAATTTGGAATTATATATATATATAATGATAATTATATATGTGTAGGTATAAGAACTGGGGAGGCAAACATCCTCACAGAACAACAGAAGATGTTGCATTTGCAGTTGCAAGATTCTTTCAAAGAGGAGGAACTTTCCAAAATTACTACATGGTAAAAATATGTAATAATAATCATTTTAATTAGTTTCTTTAAGTAAACAAACCAGATAAGTTATCATTAACTATAATGATTAATTGTATTTTGTTTAGTACCATGGAGGCACCAACTTTGATAGAACCTCAGGTGGTCCATACATCACAACTACATATGATTACGATGCTCCTCTTGATGAGTATGGTAAGTATAATCTAATATTATTTACAGGGAAATTACTATAGGATATAATTATAATTATATAGTTTATTATCATGAAATTTAATTAGGTAATTTGAACCAACCAAAGTATGGACACTTAAAACAACTTCATGATGTTCTTCACGATACGGAGAAAACTCTCACACATGGAAACATTACCACCACGGATTTTGGAAACCTACTCACTGTAATATTCTCATTTTTCTCTTCTTTTTTTTTGATAACATATTCAATATGTTGTTCTTACACTAAATTCATGAACATATATGTATACTATATAGGCAACAATTTATAAAACAGAAAATAGATCAAGCTGCTTCATTGCAAACGTAAATGAAACTTCAGATGCAACAATCAATTTCCAAGGAACAAATTATCATGTCCCTGCTTGGTCTGTTAGCATTTTACCTGATTGCAAAAATGAGACTTATAATACGGCCAAGGTTAACACTCAGACTTCAGTGATGGTTAAGAAACCGAATGAAGCAGAGAATGAGCCTTCCACATTGAAATGGTCATGGAGACCAGAGAACGTAGACAGTGTCCTGTTAAAAGGAAAAGGAGAATCTACGATGAGACAATTGTATGATCAGAAAGTTGTAGGCAACGATCAAAGTGATTATCTTTGGTACATGACTACTGTTAATCTCAAAGAACAAGATCCGGTTTGGGGTCAAAACATGTCTCTTCGTGTCAACAGTACTGCTCATGTTCTTCATGCTTTTATCAATGGAGAACATGTTGGTAAGTAAAATTATATATACTGTCTATGCTTTTCAATAACACTCAAAACATAAAATGAAATGTTTGCTTGTATTTCAGGTAATTATCGAGTGGAGAATGGAAAGTTTCACTATGTTTTTGAGAAAGACGCAAAATTTAAACCTGGTTCTAATGTCATTAGTCTCCTAAGCATAACCGTTGGCCTTCCGGTGAGTTTGAAATCTTATCAATTTCAACCTAAAAACCATTGTTTCGGTGTTAAATCTTTGACTGAATTATGTCGTCTTTGTTTCTTTATAGAACTATGGTGCTTTCTTTGAAAATGTACCAGCCGGAATCACTGGACCTGTATTTATCATTGGAAGAAATGGTGATGAAACTGTTGTGAAAGATCTGTCTACTCATAAATGGAGCTATAAAACCGGTTTAAACGGGTTTGATAACCAACTCTTTAGTTCGGAATCACATTCTACATGGTCAGGTGAAAGTGTACCATTCAATAGAACCATGACTTGGTATAAGGTAAGTATGCATAGTAATTAACATTAGTAGCTAGCTACTCAATACTTGTAGATTTATCTTCAAATTTTACCATTCCAATGTTTCGTTCAGACTACTTTCAAGGCTCCTTTGGGAAAAGAACCGGTTGTTGTGGATCTTTTGGGACTTGGAAAAGGTACGGCTTGGATCAATGGAAACAACATTGGACGTTATTGGCCATCTATGGTTGCAGACATAGATGGTTGCTCTGGTGAATGTAATTATAGAGGAACTTACTATGCTGAAAAATGTCAGACAGATTGTGGACAACCTACTCAAAGATGGTACTAATTCCGAATTTGTTGCTACAAAATCAAATCTTTTTAAATAATGTTTGATTCGAAACTGATAATTCTTTTGACGTTTATCAGGTACCATGTTCCTCGTTCTTTCTTGAATCCAAATGGAGACAACACATTGGTTTTGTTTGAAGAGATTGGAGGAAACCCATCACTTGTTAATTTTCAGACAGTTGGAGTGGGAAGTGCTTGTGCAAATGTCTATGAGAAGAATGTTCTTGAGCTTTCCTGCAATGGAAAACCAATTTCAGCCATCAAATTTGCTTCCTTTGGTAGACCGGAAGGCAATTGTGGATCTTTTGAGAAGGGAACGTGTCAAGCAAGCAACAATGCTGCAGCTATCCTCACTCAGGAATGTGTTGGAAAAGAAAAGTGTTCCATTCATGTCTCTGAGGATACGTTTGGAACAGCGGCTTGTGGTGGTGCAACTAAGAGGCTCGCCGTCGAAGCTATTTGCTAGTTAGCTTTTGAAAATTTTAGGGCTTTTTTCGTTTTTAGGGCAGTTTTTTTGCTTTTTCTTCTTCTTCTTCAGATTAGGCTTTGCTCTAGATATTTTTCTCGATGAATTATTTAGGTGTTTTTCATTCTAGGAATTATTCTCCATTAGTAGTTAAATTTCCTATGTTATTAAATAAAGTGTTTCCTTAAATAAAAGAAACTTTTGTATTAATTTGCTTTTGACCAATGTGAATTCGGTAGAATGAAGATGAATATAATTTTCAGTTATATATTACAAGAAACATTCAAATAGAAAGAAAGAAAAAACAATTAATATATTATTCAGTTTCATCATCAGAGATTCAGAGTCTACAAAAAAGTACATCGCAGTTTCCGTGCGGATTAAGTAATCAAGCACCAAAAAGTAGAAGAGAAACGAGAACGCTAATGATTATAGTCCCTAACAAAGACATACCTCTAAGGAATAAAAGATGATGATACAAATGTTCTATAAATTCACAAAGGACACTCATAACCATCAACTGGTTGACTCAAAAAGAAATAAAAAAGAAACCAAAATGAAAAGATCTCGAAGCTGGAACTTACCTCTCCTTGTGTTTTGGAAACTAAAAGTTCATATTGAGAAGAAGCTTAGGTACAACAGAAAGCTGTTTTTGAATCCGAAACATACGAATCGCCAAAACCCCACAACACATTCCCAAATATGGGATGCTGCTGCTGATGATGGCGTGAGTCAATGAATGGATGGTTTGGTTGAGGGATCATTCATCTAGCCGAGGAGATCTTTGAACAGTGTAGGGTTCTGACTTGTTGGGTTTACACCCATTTGTCTAACAAGTGCGTCTTTCTCGAGAGCTTCCTTTGAGTTTGGTCCTTTTGAGGTTTGGGATTTATACGTGCCTGAGTTTCCTTTGGAGCTATCAGACAGTTCGGATAAGAGAGAGTCAACACTTGTGGTTGTGGTCACAGGTGCTGCTGCATTTGAGTATAGTCCCATAACATTGGTTGAACCACCGTCTTGGCTCGAAGAATCCATAAGCCCTTCCAACTCTTTAAACGGATCCATCGTTGTAACAGTTGTAGCAGTAGGCTCACCTAAGTCAAGCAAGTCTGGAGGCGGTTGTACAGGGGTTGGATTTTCCTTGGGTGCGGGTTTGTTAGTTGTTCCCTTTGCAGGCTTGTGACCACCAGAAGATGACTTTCTATCAGTTCTTGATGATGAACCACCAAACAAGGACGCAGCAAGTCTCTGTTTCTCAGGGTCAATTTCGGGTTTCTTTGGTTCATAACTGCTTCGGGGCTTTGAGCTAGATGAAACCACTCCTCCATCCGAGTGTGTAGTGGTACTACCATTTGCTGCTTGTTGAGTAGAAGAAGAAGCTGATGAGGATGGCTGATAGCTCGGTCTGCCCCATTTTTGCTTAACTCCATCAAGTCGCAACTTGATCTCTGATGACTCTCGTTCGGAAGCAAAAGATGTTGAAATAGGCTGGTGTGATTCGTTGTAATAAGGCTCGGGTACTGGAACAAGCTCAGTCGAAGCTTGTGGTGGCCCTGATGGCTTTGGAAGTTCATAGGCTTCAAATCGAAGAGCATGTGATGGAATTTCGTGATTATCTCTCTCAGAATGGTAATCGGTTGTTTCAAACATTCCGGACCGCTCTCTCTCAGAAATATAAGGTTGTGCTCCACTCTCGATAGCTTGTTGGATATAGCCATTTAGGAATGAAAGTTCCTTGTCAACCTAATTTAGTACAGGATCAGAAGATTCAAAAAACAAACACTAGAAGGGAATGTGTGAAGAGAGTATGTTACCTCGATGTCTTCGCAACTAGCATCTAACGGGATTATACTCTCCACAGCACGGGCATCTAGAGCAAGGAGAGCCTGAAGCTCATATGCACGTTGCTGAAGATCTGTCGAATGTGAAGCCAGTAGCTCTTCAATCAAAGATTGGCACTACATTATAAAACCATTCAGTCCACGACAAAGTAGGCCATAGATTATAGGGTTTTGAACTTCCGAACTGTCTAACAACACATACCTCTGGCAAGACATCCACCTTTCTCCCAGATGCAACTTCAAATGCATAGATCTTCATCAGTGCAGAGACAGCATAACCCTTTAAAAACGGAGGAAACCATAATTATTTCCGGAAGTAGTTATACGGGTAGCAACTAGACTGAATTGCCATAAGCAGTAACACAACTACTATCATGTACATGTACTAGAAATAAATCCTGATCAGGAATCTACCGGATAAAGAACTGATGAAAAATCTTAGGAAGACGAATTAGTATACGATGGTTAGCCTTATTTGCATGGAATTCAGTCTCCACCATGTTGTCCTAATGCAACAATGACTGGAGATCTAAAATATCAAATGTTACAAGGTAAAGCATACACAGAAATGAAAGGCCAGAACATCTCAGAGGGCAAAGGTTTTCTATGTGCTTCATATTTAAACGCCGAGGAGCTACCTTAACAGTTTCATCACTTGAGTATGAGTCTGCCACGTCGCACAGCTTTCCACTAATATAGGAAGCAGAATATTTTCCATCAGCTGTGCCGTACTCTCCCAAGACCCAAGAAATGACCTGGAGTTTTAATCCAAATGTAAGAAGCATTAATTCGGAGTGTACAAAAATTGTAAGGTGGAGAGATCAGGAAGCAAAATCTACCTGAAGAAACAGAGATGGAAGCTTTGGCTCGCTAATAAGCTGCAAGTATGATTCCACCTGCATCAAGAAAAACATACACATAACCACAATTCAATTATAAAAGAAAACACAAAGAACACAGTATTTAAACCAACGAAACAAAAGCAGAATATGAGAAAGGAGACTGCAGTTACCCAATCCTAATTGTAACTTATCAGATATTAACTCATTTCTCTGTTTAGAAAATCAGTTCATATAAACTACCAAACTCTTTGCACATAAATGCATAACGAACAGAAAATGGAATGAAAAACATACAGCTGATAATCTGAGCTTGCTATCAGCATCATCGTCGTCCTCTCCGAATCCTTCAGCAATCAAACGCATTAGATTATGTGCCACCTTAATATTCACCAGATCTCCTGCATGCTCGAAGACTTTATTCATGGTCTGCAGTATAGCCACAGTTAAATTCTGTCAACCAAAAAGAAGAGTATCTAAGTATATAGTGTACAAGGGAGGTTGGCTTGCTACCTGGATGAACCATTGATTGCTAGGAGCAAACTGTTCAGCCAACTCAACACAACGAGATGCTATCTCAGTTTTGTAATGATTATCATTGATGCTAATCATGTAATCAATCATTCGGTCGACAATCACTTCTACATTAGAGGACTTGGTCATTTTGTACAACAATTCAAATGTCTTCCTCTTTAGCGTATCATCTGGATCCTGTCGGAGATTAGCAACAAAAAAATCAGGTTGGGGCTGGAGATTAGCACGTGATAGCAAACAACTAAAAATGTTTCCCATGTGCCTGCTAACCTCCAAACAATCTATAACAGCAAGTTGGTGTTGCTCAGCAATGTCTGGGCTTATTTTTATCAATCGACCAAGACCATCAATGCCCATGTACTTCAGATTGTGACTATCACTCTGCAAATAGTTTTCCCGGGATAAAGTTACAATCATAAATTAACAAAATTATCTGCATTCATGTCAAGATGAAAAACCTTCAAAAACTTGGAGATAGCATCAGCAGCAGCTTCTAACAGCTTGGGATTTGGAAGTATACAAGAAATACAGCGAATACACTCATAAAGGATAGCATTTCCTATATTGGTAGAGAAATCACACTTTCTGAACAGATCTCCAAGCACCATAGACATGATTTCACTTGCATTCTTATCACCACTACCCAGCAACGCCATTATCTTCAGCAATTTGATCTAAAAACAAATTTTTGACCAAAGACTTAACAGCTGTTGCGAAAGTTAAGATATAGGAAATATTAAAGCTAAGACTCGAAACCTGGATGAAGGGTGCAGGCATTTGATGGTAATCGTAACTCTTTGGCAATCTTCTCTCAGTGACCTGTTTGAGAATGCTGACGAAACTGCTAACCAAATCCTTGTAAGAGGTAACATCTTCACTTATGAGATCAAATAATGGGCAAAGGGTCGCACCCATAACTCCAGGATCGTTATCACATAGCCTCTTTCTGAAATTAGAGACCAAATGTGAAACCGAAGAAGGTGACTTCTGATGAAATCTATGCAAAGCCATAATCGCTTTCTTCCTCACAGCTTCTTTTTGGTGATTAAGCAAGTCCACTACCTGTGGCAGAACCGCCGGAATCGTCTCCTCATTTATTAACCTACAGATTGCATTAAGTGCCGCACAAACAACAAGATAGTTATCGGATCTGAGATCTTTCTGGATTGTGTTGACAATCAGGATAATGAGGTCATGATCCTCGTTAAGAAAAAGTGTGACGGCTAAGTAACCGGTACGCTTCAGGAGAAGATTATCGTCGTGCGTCATCTTTACGGCGTGAATGTAACCAAAAGAAGCGTCGTGACCGAGCATTTCTATGTAAACGAGCCGTATAATGTACTCTTTCATCTTCCTCTTGGGAATATCTGGCTCCAACAATCTTCGCTTCAGTATATCTATCTCGCTTAGAACGATCCGATCTTCCTCAGCCTTGGATCGTGCTTCACCAATTGATTTGACCAAATCTAAAAACTCCTTCGACTGACCAAACCCTCCTTGCGATCCCATCGCAAGCTCTCTCCCAATTGTCTTTAGCTGCTCCATCTTCTCACTCAAATCCTAAGAACAAAACAAACCGGCGATTTCAACCAGTGCTTTCTCAGACGATCGATTGATTAACGACGAAACGGAACTGAATTAGGTCTCTTCCGATCAGAAATCGAAAAACCAGACCATGCGAAAATGAAAATTCCTCCTTCCCTATGCTTGTTTCCAGAGCGGTGGCGATGATTCTGATCCAATTGAGCTCTCAGATCTGAGAGATGGAAATTAGAGATGAGAAAAACGTGAAAGAAGAGATTTTAGTATTCAGAAAGAGTTTGTCTGTGTTCGCTTTTAGCTCAATAGCCTTACCAGGCGGTCCCATCAAGCAAAACCAACACGCGTATAACAGTAAAATTAGAGGTGTTTAACCGGGTTCCGGTTCAATATGTTAAAATTTCGGTTCGGTTTGGAATCATTGTAAATTGCGTTTCCCTCCAACGACTATATATAGAGACCCGTTCACAAAATTGATATTTGCGCTCTCACCCTCGAGAACTAACAGAATCTTTCTTGTCAAAGTTAGTAAACGAAACCACCGATAACAGAATCTCTTTAGCAGACATGGCAAGCGAAAACTCGAGCAAAACTCCACCAGGCTTGGCCGTCGGAGCTATGGTGAGATTCGCATCGAAGCTGAGCGGAGAGTTCTACAGAGGAATTGTCTACTTTCATGACACAGACGATGGTAGTTTCGGTATCGACAAAGGTAGTTAATGTTTCACGAATATTTTGATATCTTTATGGAATTGACGTTTGATGTTGTGGATTGAGTTTCTAATTTGTGTTTTCTGATGCGATTTCAGAAAATGCAGTTGTTAATTTTGGGAAATTTTAGGTTTCTAGACGTAATTGATGATTGTGTAACGATCGAGAACTTTTTCCATAGTTTAATTGTTAGATATCTTGAGGCGATCGAGAACTTTTAGGTTTCTAGACGCTGGAATAGTGAGATTTATGTATGTTCTGATGCGAGTCTATCAAATTGATGATTTCGATCGTATTGATAACTGCGATCGTTTTTCCTGGGAGATTTCTTCATGAATCGAAACTGGAAGAGTGACATGTATGGATTTTGATCGTTTATCTGAGAGATTTATAGTTGTCTACCGAAGAACCTGTTGATTTTGATCGTTTTGTTGGCTAACTTTTGACTATTTTCTGGCGTAAATATTGATTCGTGATTGGTGTTTTCTGTCTTCCACGAGCTCTCTTTCTTAATAATCACTGTGTGTTCTTCTTATACATTATGTGATTTTAAGTGTTCTTTTGGCGAAATTCTGACTGTTTATGTGAAGAAATACTAATTTGTGATTGTATTTCATGGTTATAGCTTTTTGTCTTCCACAAGCTTTCTTTCTGGATTGAGCACTCTTATGTTATAATCCTTTATGAATTTGATTGCACAGTCTCACGCGGGGTGGATATAAAGAGTTATGATTCTGCGGAAGGATTTTTCCAGTTTTTAGTAGAAGACATTAAGGTTGCCATTACACTTAACCTCGATTTGATGGTCTATCATCGTGTTTACGTCCACTCAAATTGTTTGTTTTTAATTATCAGGACTTCAGAGTGCTCATGCCAGCTACAACACCTACTGCCACCAAAACTACTAAGGTAAAATCCAAACCTCGAATTGTGAAGATAGCATCATTAAGTAAGAAAATGTTTTTTTTTTTGACAGGTTGATCAGAAAAACTATCCAGATAATGCATCATCTTCCAACACTAAGGTAAAACACAGAAACTTAAGAGTTACGAATTATGATATTCACCCAAAGAGAAGTTTCCAGATCCTTTTTTATAGGATGATCATAAGAAGACTATTCCCAATGATGCATTGTTGTCCAACGTTAAGGTAAAAGCTGAAACCAGAACCTAGAATGAAGAGGATCTTAAGCTAAGATAAGTATATAGAAAGTTTTTAAATGCTTTTTGTCGTAACAGGATGAGCAGAAGATTAGTCCCGATGAAACAACATCGTCCAACACTAAGGTAAAGGTTGAAACCAATAATGGTGACAATCTTAAGCAAAGAGATTTCAAAATAGAAGTTTTGAAACGCTTTTCTCTCGACAGGAAGAGCAAAAGGGTAGTCTTAGTAAATCATTCTTTTCCAACAATATGGTAAAACTGAAACCAAAAGTTACAAGGATCTAAGAAAACTTAAGTTTTTAAATGCTTTTTTCTTATTTGTCTCAGGCTGATCAGAATTGAGTAACTCCAGAGATGTATCATCAGTCTCTTCACCTTCCAAGTGACTCTGATTCGCTGCATGCACATAAATACATATCACTTTCTATACGTATATGATCTATAGCACTTACCAGTTACCAATATCTTTCTCTCTTTGACTTTGCCTTCACTTCTTTGCTCTGTTTTGTTCATGACTAGACTCTCAAATATTGGTGTTTTTAGTTTGCGTATATAGATTGACTGCCATGGAAAAGTTCATAATGTAAAAATGTCTTCAGATTTTCTGAATAGTTATTGGAATTGGTAATGAAGGAATATCTGTCAGATTACTGGAATTAAGATAATTGCATTTTTGGGTAGGTTTCTTGTGACCCAAGAAACCATTTGTAATCGCAGATCTTTATTTCTATATCATTGCTCAAGCGACGTCGTTTTAAAGAAAAGAGAGAGTGTGGTGTGGCGTCGTTTTTACCTTTAATCAGTTATGAGAATTACTTGATAATCAATCTTCATCAACTTAGAAACACTGTCACCATCAATCTCTCTTTATCTCACTATCCTCGCCTAACACGTTTCCGCAGGCCTCCAAATTCAAAAACGCTATTTATTTTTCTAGTCGCCGATTCTCAACGCTAAAGTCTACTTTAATTGTTCTAAACGACCAATATTCCCAATAATATTTCAAATCAAATAACATTTGCAAATTGTAAACGCAATACGAATTCAAATGTTTAAATACAAACAGTAATCCTTTTCATTAACTTTTGCGCTCGTGCTTGAATATAAAATAACTAATTTCTAGGTTACCAAAATACGAACAATGAATATATATGACGAAGAGTTTGTATTTCCATTTGAATGAATTTTTTGCTTTCTACTTTAAAGATGTTAAGAGGAAATTACCGCACATTGTGGATGTGACGTTTGTCTTGTAGCTCGATTTCTTTGACTTTAAACGCAAACGCTCCGAGAATAGCGGCCAGTGTCGCAACGCACAGAACGCCAGACGTTGCAAATACACCGTCTTTCACAAGGTAACACTCATTGTTTAGCCACCCCTTTCCATATCTCTGTTCTCTATTCATGCTCGCACCAACGCTTATCATCGTAACCGCAACCGCAAAATTAACCCTGCAATTTATAACCAAGTTATGACATAGCTACAACCTTCTGTCAACTAAAAACTTGGTCTGCTCTTTGCAAATTTGATTCAATGAGCAACTTTCTTACCAAGAAAACAACAGAAGAAACAAACAGAACGGTGTCGCTCCGGTTTTGTCTGCTTCCACGAAACCTCTGCAGATCACAATGTTTCCGACGATTTGAGCAATGGAAACACAGACCAGAGCAGCGGTTCCTAAACCGTAAGCATGCTTTTGGGGTAAATAACACGATTCTCCATCCCATTTCAGATCCTTTCCCTTGAAGAAGATAAAAACTTTAGCAAAACTTTAACCTAAAAGTCACATTCTTAGAACATCTAATATGAAAAACTTGTGAAACAAGTTATCTGTGAAAAACCTTTTACCTTAGCCTTTTGAAACTCAGATAGAAGGCACAGAAGGAACGCAGCGAAACCAAAAAGAAATATGAACATGAAAAAGAGAAAACTATTGAGTCGCCCATTTCTGTTATCTTGTTCTTGAGCCTCCATTGATTTGTTCTTACATACCCAGAGAGGGAAGAAGCGGTTACTTGAGACTTAATCCACAGTTACAGAGAACAACTATTTTTGTTTGCAAATTGTATATATGTGTGTGCTTGTAAAGTAGTGCGATTTGTTCTTTGTTGTTATGGTTGGGTTGTTGGGTTCTTTGCTTTGCTTTTGTGTTAACAAAGTACTTGTGTTTTTTTCTCCTCCTTTTTTGAATCTTTAGAAGATGAAGAGAAAAAAACTTGTGTGGGTCGTTTTGGACACCTTTCTCCATTTTTACTCTATCTACTAAGATTACAAACAAGTCATTCAACACCATATTAATTTGGAAGAAAATAAATTCAATTGTTGCATAATGCGAGCTTTAAAAAAAAAATTTCTAGAAAGGAGTGATTAATAAAACAACTTAATCAAAAACTATTTTTTTCAACGAAGCAGTAGAACTTGATGATGTCGTTTTCCTTAAAGAATATGCATTGTACTGCAACTGATACTCTACGTAAAAGTTTTATAAAAAAAAGCTAATACTCTATGTAATTTATCATAAAAGAAAAAATTAATACAAGACAATACGTATGTAATTTCCGATTCATAAGATTTAAATATATCTATCGTGTATATATATATATATATATATATATATATATTGGTAACTCGACTGGAATTCTCAGACTTTAAGGGAGGAGTCTGGAGATGGTGCAGCAGCACGGATAGACCCTAACCTCCGAATATTTAAAATTTAAATGGATGAACACTACAAGAATACATAGAGTTTACAACAATTTAAGAACGGAAATGGTTTTGTCGTATCCTAATCATCGTAACAGAGAATTCGTTGTAAAATTAACAAGTCGCATGTTTCGTTGTAACTATGTCGTAAAATAGGCGTGAGCGTTGTAATTTCGTTGTAAAAAAATGTGAAGCATTGTAAATTCGTTGTAAACAAAGACGACGTGAATGCGTTGTAAACTTCGCAACGAATTAACATCGTCTTGTTTACTATGAATTTACAACTGCAGTTAGTTAACAACGAATTAGAGACTACATAATCTACAACGAAGTAGGAACAAATTTTTTTACAACGTAATTGAGATGCAACCTTTACAACGAAATATGGACGTACAACTTATTAGAGACGAAAATTTACGTCGAATTAGGGATATTAATTACCAACAAATTATGGACGAAATTTATTATTTATTTTTTAAAAGAAAAATATATATAAATTTTTGATTTAATGAAATTTTTTAGGAATTGAATCATTTTAATAAAATTTACAATGAATCTACAATGAAATTAAAAAATAATTATCAATTCTATTAACAATAATATATATTCTATTCTAAAATCTATATTTCATCCTAAATTCTAAAATTCCAATCTATTTCTAAATTTCATATATCCTAACTATCTAAAAACTAAGTAATATCTAAGTAAAAAAAAAGCTAGAGAGAAGGGAGAGAAGAGTTGCCTTAGAGAGGGAAAGAGAATTGAGAAATGAGCAAGCAATTCACGTTGTTCGTGATGTTTATATAGGGGTTACGGCCCGTTGTAAAGTTGTTGTAAAATGACAACATAATTACAACGAAATCCTTGTAAATTCGTTGGGAAGGATGAAATCATCGTAAACTACGTGGTAATTTCACAACCAATTTACAACGAAAGCCTTGTACTTCGTCATAAAAGAGTTGGTAAAAATATATTTTTTTAAATTTTCATCGTAAATTAGACGGTAAAAAAACTTTCTTTTTTTCTGATGACAATATATTTTTCAATTTTTATATATATGTTTCCAACGGTTGTATATATATATATATATATATATCTTAATACAATATTTATAGATTGTTCATACTTGATACATTATCAATTAACGTGTTTATATATATTAAACAATGGATTCAATCAGATATTTCATCATTACTATCATTTCCACTACTGGGATCATCACTTTCATCAAATTCGTCACAACACTCGTCGTAAACTAGATAGTAAACTAGATGGTAAATTCATAACCAATTTACAACAAAAGCCTTGTAAATTCGTTGGGAAAGGTAGAATCATCCTAAACTAGATGGTAAATTCACAACCAATTTACAATGAAAGCCTTGTACTTCGTCGTAAAAGAGTTGGTAAATTTTTTTTTTTAAAATTTTCGTCGTAAATTAGAAGGTAAAAAAAAAACTTTTTGTTTTTTTTTCTGATGACAATATATTTTTGATTTTTATTTATATGTTTTTGATTGTAATATATATGTTTCCAACGGTTATAATGGTTATATATATATGTATATATTTTAATACAATATTTATAGATTGTTCATACTTGATACATTATCAATTAACGTGTTCATACATATTAAACAATGGATTTAATCAGATTATTCACCATTACTATCATTTCCACTATTGGGATCATTAGTTTCATCAAATTCATCACGGTCCTCTTTGTCAACATCATTTGCAAGGAGATCTTCATATTCTCGATTTTCCGGATCAATTAGCACAACTAGCTCTGTCCCTTGATCGGGTTCAGCCCAATTAATCCTACAAATTTCACTTCAATAATTTCTTGCAAGATCACATAGAAATCGGTTTCACCCTTCACACATACTTCCCAGTTGGTGGTTGCACGCCTTTTACTACTTAAAGGTATGAAATTTGTATCCTCTGATGATATACATGGGTGCCTTTGTTATCTTACCAATTGGACCTTGAATCAAATCATGAAACCATGGTGGATAAAATAGATCATCATAGTCAACCAGTATACTTGGTTAAATATTGATTATAAGTTAATTAGAATTTTCATAATTAAATTTGTCGTAAAGGACTTGCAAGTTTAAGACGTTTTTACAACGAAATCTAATACTTGGAGAGGTGTTTACGACGTACATTAGATTTTTTAAAAACCAATTAAGTAACACCAAAAACGTGTTTACCAAATTTCAAAATTCGTTTTTAACTCGTTGTAAACATTTATCGTCGTAAATATGTTGCACTTTGGGGATGATTTTACAACGAATTTGTTTATGTATGTTTATGCTTTGTCAATTCATCGTAAAACACCAACAATTTTACAAAGAAATGTTTTGTTGCCAAAATGCCCCTCATTTACGGCAATTCTAAAACGTCGTAAATGAGTGTTGTTAAGTTTATGTTTTCTTGCAGTGGAAAGTACTGGGAGAATCGAACCTGCAAGCATGCTAACATCCAATGCCCGTACTTTACCACTCGACCACAACAGTGCAGACTATCTCTCATATTTTAATAAAAATAGTAGATACAATATTTTAGTCAGAGTAGAAATGTAACATAGATATATAAATTTACAAACAAAAAATCTTTAAAAAAGTAAGTACGTGTAGATGATAAAATAACTTGAAAACTGCAGAACAAAAAGTGTAAGATAGACTTTGTATTTTTATTTGTTCTGTCTAATTTATCGTAATTTAATTTCTCATGCATATTGTTTTCTCATGCATATTGTTTAAACAACTAAATAAAGCGTTTTATCAAAAAAACTAAATAAAGCGTTTTATACTAAAATGACTAAATGGGTAACAAACATATAATAGGTAAGATGCTATTTTAAGAAATTCTATAGATACCATTGATACATATATAACCGATTTAATTGGTCAACAAAGATGATGATAATAAGAAACTCATTTATTTGAAACCACATTATCATTTATTAAATCGTTACATTGAATTATTAAGTAGATCAAAAATCATGAATCATATGATTTACTTATTAATCGTTCTTAGGAGTACATTTTCGAGCGGTGGTGAGCTTGACAGGTTTGGTCTTGAGGACAGGGTTGCGCTCGAAGAAGTTGGTGGGTCGGAGTTCAAAACCACCGGATAAAGTAGGCATCGTCGGATAATCTTCCTGGCTTGGGACATGGTGGAATCCAACAGTGTACCACATCACTATATCTTTGTTCTCTATTTCCCTATCCCTGGCACATTCATTCAATTACATAATACTTTAGCCTCTCCAACAAAATTATACACATTTATTATTCTTTTAAATACAAAAGAATACACAAAATTTACATAAGAGTATTTTTTCGAAATTCATTTTGACAAATGAAAACAAATTTACAAAGGTCAATTTATTACTATTTAAAATAATATATACTAATATTGTTGTAAACATGAAATTTCAAGAATCTATTTCCACTTTTGTTTTTACTTTTGAATGAATCCACTTGGGAATCATAATGTTGATCTAAACGAATTACTTATATATAACTTTTAAAAACCGAAGATGATAATATGATTTAGTAATCAAATTATTTAACTGAAATATAAAGTACCTTTGAGACCAAGCAGCCAAAGAATCGTCGCCTTGGCTCCTATCAGCGTACAAACCACCTGCCCAAACCTCTGACCTGTTATACGGCGTGATCCACACATTATAATTAGTAAATGCAGCTCGAATTTGTGGGTAATCATCTTGGGCCAATAATGGGCCATTAGCGGATCCATGAAGTAAACGATATCCAAACTCATTGCCATGCTTTGTTTTCCGGTTAGGGTTAACCACAACCAGCTCCTCCGCCTTCAATCCTAGTTTGACCCTAGCATCTGCCTCTGTTTTTGCGGTCTTTGGTTTTGTTGTCCAATAGCTTTTTCTCGGAGTGTTAACAGATTTTGGAGTCCTTTTCGTTACAAGTTCGTTACGGACAAAAGAATTGTTTGAACCATCAATGTCAAGATCAAGTCGAAATGTTACGAAATGGTCGTGGTTTACACCGACTGTATTGTCGGCGACAATAGTTCCATGTATGTCTTCGTCTTTTTTAATTTCTGATGTGTGAACATATTCTACCGGTTTAACTTCCAGAACACCGGTTAAGCCAACCTGCACATAATTAAATTGGTGGGTAACATTTTAGTTGAGTTATAAATTAAGTCAGAATTTGAAATTTGTTGAATTATAAAATTCATATGTTTGTTTTTTTCTTCTTTTCTAGCCAAAGTGAACTAAAATCAAATCAACCAAATTTTTTCTTACCTAACCTAACCAAAATTTTGATTTGAATTGATATATATATATATATATATATAAACATATATATATATATAAACATAAGTGAACTATTTGATTGGCCAGATCAATATCCAACGAAGCAAAGTCCAGAAATCGGATCTTGTGGCCAGCTTAAACAAGATTTGATTCGATGTCTGTGTTCTTCTCTTTTTATAATCTGAATCGTTTTTGTCATATGGTTCAATCATGGTGATTCACGTGATTTATCCCTACAGAGAATAATCACATATATACCTTATCTAAAGTTCGTGATTCACGTGGTGGTTATATTAAATTAATAATTTAAAAAATATATACAAAGTTAAGTATACAAAATGCGGATTTTTTTGTTGGTGGTTAAATGCTCCAACTAATGGTTCAAATATCTAGAATTTGATTTCACCCAATTATATAGTGGTTAATAAAAAAATTAAAGATAATTTAAAGTTATTTATCAAGTTTTATCGATCCAAATGACAAAGAACATATAAAATAAAATAGGAAAAGATGGATTTACCCCCATTTTGATGGAGCCACTAGGCTTGAACTCGTAATCAACAATGTAGTCATAATTTCCCACAGTGGTCACGATCCGGGCTATAAGACTTACGTCCGGTCGAACCTCTGTAATCTGCATCAATATATACAAAAATATAAATAATTTTTTCATCTAATACAAATAATTTTTTGATAAGCAATGAGTAAATTATTACTTCTAGGTTTGGTATTTCAGCTTCAGTATGTCTCCACATAATATCTCCAGCATATTTTTCAAAAAGGCAAATAGCATTTGGAATTTTAGCAGGAGTTCCGTCTTGACCTGCGAATACACCGTCCATAAACACTGCACCTGCAGGACAATCAGTATATGGCTCGAGAGACACGGCGCATTGACCACAGCCAAAATCGCCACAATCTAGATATGTAATGTAATACCAATCTTCACTTGGGTCCATATAAGGTATGAACATTTCCGACAAGTGGCCTTTGTACATGACTTGTCTGTATTTGTTCACTTCCATGTCGAAAATAGATGCGAGGGATATCACAATGCCAGCTCGGACGTCGAACGATAAGTGAAATTCCCAATTTGCCCATCTATTGATCATGATCATATGTATAACATTAGTTTTAGTGGTATATGTATGTTTACGTTTCAAAATAATATGTGTCAATTTGCATCATGTTTCTTTCACAATGTAATCAACGCCTAGACTGTTTTGTGTGCACGAATTTTCAAAGATAAGAAAACAGGATGCAACAAGTCTATTTCACATACCTATCATAATCGAAATAGCGTCTCCACTTTTATGGATAAATGGAAATAAAACAAATATATGATTACTACAATTTGAAATCTTGAATAATTATGTCGGGGATTGGAGGAATAATATTGTAGTCACGAAAATGTAAGAACCACACATAAAAGAAAATAATGAAGTTCTTTTATTTTAACGTAAAAAATAATGGAGTCCTTATATTTTATTTTTAATAGAAAAGATTGTGACAAAAGTTCTTTTTGTGTACGGGTCTACACACTGGATAAATATTTATTACGTGTTTAAATTGTTATCATGAAAATTGTGAAAGCTGGCCCAATAGTTTTGAATGACATGATTCTCTGAAAGCAAACACCCAAAAGGAGATAGACAAGTAGTAGTAGGTGGTATTTTATTTAAATATTACTAGAGGCAGACAACATATATTCCAAGAGATTTTATTTAGTCTGAAATATGTACTATCTGCTATCTTTTTACCTGGGAATATAATTTTAAAATTTCTAAGTTTATGTAATTTGATATAAAGAAATGTTCTCGATCTCTGTAACTAATTTTAAATACTAGATGTTGCGGATCGAGTTCAGATCTGGTTTCTAATTATTTTTTTCTTAAATATGAAAATATTGTATATCTGTAATTTTTTTTTGTTTTTTTCACAATATTTCTTTTTTTTTTTCCTAAAGAGCAATTGGCAATGAAAAAAAGAGCAACCTATTGTTTCAAAAAGTAGTCTCATAAAATTTGAGCCCCCAAAAAATCAAATAAGCTGCTATTTATACCTACACAATTCCCCGATTTAAATGATCATATTCAGTAAAATCTGCTCAATAAGGCATATAAAGTCAATAGACAAAGGAACAAAGTCCATATATATATACATTACGATTTGCCTCAATAATTTAAAAATCTTCAACGAAAATAAGAGATTTTAAAAAGTAATTAATTTAATTGTATAGCATAATAATTGTTGTGTGCAGAATCTAATCTATAAGACGTATGGGCCAAAGAAATCTATAAGAAGTATGCGCCAACGAATCATATTATCTTTAAATTAATTTTTTAGTCACTTACCTAACAATATGTCCATCGACCTTGAACCCTGGACCATCCGGCTGCAAGAGAACGGCGTTTTGAAGCATAGGTCCAAACGGAGGATTAAGCTTGGAGATACGGTACTCCGTTCCGTTAGCCTTCGGCATAGTAGTCGTTTCTCTATCCTTAAACTCCGTTACTTTCATCTCATCAAGATTAACGATAATCGTCATTCCTTCAATTGGTCTAAGATACATATTAACGGTACCGTCAAGATAAAACGGCATCAATCTTATAACTCTCTCAGTCTCGGCTTTTGTCTCACCGTACCATCCAATCGTTGAAGTCGTGAATACGATCTCCGAAACGTTCAAGCCGCGTCGCGACACTGAGTTACGAAACGGCTTGAACTTGAGAACAAGCTCAGTGGTTGCTTCTTGCTCGTCGTTTGAGAGCATAGGGTAACCATTGCCTACATAGATCTTGTTCGAAACAATGGCTCGAGAGGAAAAGTCAACGACTATCTCTCGAGTCTTGCCGTTGTCTCGAGCGATGACGAATGCTTGACGTGGTGGTGGTTTGATGGTGTGGTTTCGTGATGAGTACCATGATAAGACTTGAGACTTGTCTGGTTCGTTGAGACCGACGTATTGGAATGTGAACTTGTGGTCTGGACCAACAGGGTAGGACTTGTTGATTATGGTTCGGACGAGTTTGAGTTCGGTCTCGGTTAAGGGATCAAATGGGTGAGGAGGTATAGTGATTTTTGAGGATGAGATTACGACAATGAAAGAGAAGAAGATGAAGATTGTGAAGTGAAGGGGAGCCATTTTGTGATGTATTATTGTTTGATTTGATGAGAGGTTTATGGTTAAATTTTATAGGCACAATATTTTCTTGGTTGGATTAAATTAATATACTTTAATTTCACGGAAGAAATAAACTATTATATTTAGAAAAAGAAGAAAACGTTTAAATTGCTGGATGCAATCTCAATTAAAATATTCGAGTCCTTTGTAGGTATTGTGGAGTTTGGAACATGAAAAACTAGAGAAGATCAAGGAAACACAGGTTTATAAGTTAATGCGGCTTAAATTGATTCTACTGTGGAGGTCTTGAAGACTTGAATAACATTGACCTGTAATGATCAAGTGCAGCTGTGTGCAGATTCCACTGTGGTCATATCGACTTCCACATCGACCAAAATGTATACCTTGTTGTATGATGTCTAAATGAAGATAGTAGAAACGTTCAAGAGTTACAGCGACTTTGTGGTAAGAACATCAGGACCAAGTTGCAAGCCTCTTCGTGACAAAAGATCCAACCCAAATCTCTGTCGGGTTAACCTGGTCAAACCAGCATCAATTTACTACCTAATCTATAACTTTTCAATGTATATTATCCGGTTCTGTTTGATAATGTTTTTTTATAACTCATGAGTTTTCAGAGTTAATAGTATTAGGAGGGACAATCCACAAATAACTATTTCTCCAGATATTAAAATGACTATTAATTAGATACGTGTATCTAGTTATATCTATGTGAAGGATGTACAAATAAAGTGTAAATTAGTTTTGATTGTTAGGGAAATCATATATGCGAGCGTGATAACAACACCATTAATTTATTTTTTACTATTCGACCACAACATTTTAGACCTATTTGATTTTGTTTTGAATGAATATTTTAGTGTTTTATATGTTTAGGTCATAAAAATTGATGATTATGAAATTAGCGAAACTAAAATTACACGAAACTGCTTCATAACCATATACCCAATCCGAAAAATAAACCGAAAATAAAAAACCTGATCAAAAGTTTAAACCATGATCCAAAAACCAAATTCATGACTTTGACCTGATATCGAAACCTTTATCTTTATTAAAAATGACCCAACTAACAAATTATGTTTATTAAGAAAGACATTACCAATAATATTTACATAAAAGATCCCACTCACACATTTCTTTCACACATTTCTTTTATTAAGAATGAACCAAGTTACAAAGGACTTTTAATAAGAATGACTACATATCTATCTTAAGAATGACTACACATATTTTATCCAGAAACAAAGAATGACTACATATATATTATTTTTCTTAACTTTTTTTTAAAAAAAAAAAAAACAAAGGAGCCAATCCGGGTTCGCCACGTGTCATCTAATAATAATGATCCAACGTACAAATATTTATTCATTGGTTGGTTGGCGTGAAATCATATTCAAATTACAGTTAAATCTCTATAAATTAATAATATTAAAATTAAAAAAAATTATTAATTTTAAAAAATATTAATTTATATAAAAATTTGTAAAAAAATATAAATATTTGGAAATGTAAATACGAAAGTTTTTTTATGGCACCTTAAACTTTCATTTATTTTGATGTTTACATATTTTATACAAAATATGTTGATATTCCATTTTTCATATATGTTAAATAGAAAAATGGAATATCAATATATATATTTTATAATTTATACGTATATGTTGCATAATATTTACAATTATTAATTTATAATTTTAAAATAATTATTATTTTATTAATTTTTAAATTTTGATTAAATTTTACACTAGTCTAATTTGAAACCAGATAATTTTATTAATTTATAAAAATTATTAATTTATAGATATTCTACTACAGGCCACTTTCCAAAAAAACACATACTATATATTCAAAATAACAAAAATCGAATCAATCCAGGGAGACAAAAGATTTAAAACTTTTATTGATTTATTCGGGTTACATTATCAATCACAGGCCACCTATATTCGTCGCTCCATTTAATATATTTACAATATCTAGATATAACAGGTTGAATATATATATATAGTATATAAGTTAGGTAATTCTTAATAAATTGCTTCTTTTTATGACGGCTAACAAAAATAATTTTCAGTCATTCTTATCAAAATTAATTTGTATGCTCATCTTTATGTATAAAATACTATTGTGTAGATTATTAAGTTGGATCAAGAGATTGCTGGGTCCAACAGGTTCAAGCCACTTGAGTATTGCCACATACATTTTTAGTGTGTGTGATAATTGCTTGACAAGTTATCTATCTGTGACACGTGCGAAATATAAAATTGCAGAAATGCGAAAGAAACAAAACATTCACAAGCTCTCACCAAGATCCTTGAAGAATAAGAGAGAGGCAAACTTTGTGCTTGGATTTTGCATTTTATAAAAAGAAAACAAAATTCAAGCGCAGAGTTTTGCCTCTATTTTATTCTTCAAGGATCTTGGTGAGAGCTTGTGAATGTTCTTAAGTCTTACTGGATATTGAAGAATGAGCATGAAGGAATGTCACCGGCCACGGTTTACTCAATATTAGATTTTGTAGTAGTTGGAACCAATAATAGAGATGCCGCTTATCTAGCGGAGGTGAATTTATTTATATATTATAGTAATATAATAAGTGTGGTCTATTAGATTAGAGTTTGGTCAATGTTATAAAGTTATATTAAATTTTGTTTAATGTAGCATAAATATTTTATTATAGGTGGCAAATGATTTTTATTTTAGTGACATGTAATAAATCTACTAAAAACATGCACAATTTGAATATTTAAAAATTAAATTTTATTTTATATATTATGTAGAAATTTGGTTAATAGGCCGGCCAGTTGTGATTTATTGATAAATAAAAAAAATAAGTGGAGGTGTCTCACGAAAAGCTTGCATGTGGTGTAATTTGACATTGTTAACAGCAACAATAAATTAACGAAAACACAAAGATCTAAAATTGCTAAACAAATCTAAAAAGTCTCGATTCTAATTAGCTTGTATTTTTGTTGTTGTAGGGTTTATTGCTCGATCGCTTGATGGCCTCTTTGTGTGTGCAAAAGAGATTTTTGAGAGGAAGAATGAAAGGAAGCAAAAGAAGTAACTGAAAATTGTTCTTGGATTTTGAAAACGTACCTGGAGGTATGGATGGATCGAGCACCCTCAGATCGATCGGTCTATGAAGAGTCATGGATGGAACGAGTGAAGTTCGGTCAACAGATCGTGGGCAAGAAGGAGGTCGATTGGGCGTAACGTCACGGTCGATCGACGGATCGTGCGGCTATCCTCTCCTCCTGTTGCACGATCGATCTTCGTGTAGATCGATCGGGCCATACTCTCGTACCAGTTTCCTGAAAACAGAAAACAACTTTGACTTAAAAACTAGTCTATTAGTGGATTGCCTCCCACTCAACGCTTGTTTAAAGTCAATAGCTTGACTAAGAAGGACGCTATGTGGTAGTTATATCGGTCAAAGAGATGAAATCTTCATTGACTTTGTCGGGGGAACCAAAATATGGTTTAAGGCGCTGCCCATTCACCACAAATTCTTCTCCCTGTTTATGGAGCAGAACCACAACTCCATACGGTCTGACTTCCTTGATGGTGAAAGGACCGGACCACCTTGACCTAAGCTTTCCATGAAAAAGTTTTAAACGGGAGTTAAACAAAAGAACTTTATCTTTAGGAGCAAAACTCATGTTAAGGATACGTTTATCATGGGCGGCTTTTCTCCGTTCTTTGTAAATCCTCGAGTTGTCGTAAGCCAAGTGTCGAATCTCTTCAAGTTCATGTATCCGTAGTGACCGTCTTTCCGAGGCAGATTTGATATCATAGTTGAGATGCTTGATAGCCCAATTAGCCTTGTATTCGAGCTCGACTGGAAGGTGATAAGCTTTACCATACAACACATGGAATGAAGTTGTTCCTAATGGTGTCTTGAAAGCGGTTCTATATGCCCAAAGAGCATCATCCAACTGAGCCGACCAATCTTTATTGGTTGTACAAACGGTTTTCTGCAGAATGCTCTTGATCTCTCGGTTAGAGACTTCCTCCTGACCGCTCGTTTGAGGGTGATATGGTGTAGCAACCTTGTGATGAACTCCGTACTTCTTCAGCAGATTGTTAAACGTTTGGTTAATGAAGTGAGAACCACCATCACTGATCACAATCCTCGGAATACCAAATCTAGGAAAAATGATATGCTTGAACATCTTGACAACCACCTAGGCATCATTTGTCGAACTAGCTATTGCTTCAACCCACTTAGATACATAATCCATAGCAACAAGTATGTATTTGTTCCCAAAAGAGATGGGGAAGGGTCCCATAAAATCGATTCCCCAGACATCAAAACCTCAACTTCGAGAATGAAGTTCTGTGGCATCTCGTTTCTTCTACTTATGTTACCTTGTCGCTGACAAGAGTCACATGTTGAAACAAATGAGTATGTGTCACGAAACATCATGGGCCACCAGAAACCTGATTGAAGAACCTTCGCGATGGTCTTAAAAGTGGTGAAGTGACCTGCATATGAAGAACCATGACAATGGAACAATATACCAGGAATCTCATTTTCAGAAACACATCGTCTGAAGATGCCATCAGAGCATTGCTTGTACAGGTAAGGAGTATCCCAGTAGTATCGTCTGACATCCCTCAAAAACTTCTTTTTCCTGTACCCATGAAACTCAGGAGGGTTAACGTCTACATCGAGATAGTTGGCATAATCGGTAAACCACGGAGTGCCTAGAACGCGAGGAGGATCAGCGGGCAACTGACGAGCCTTATGAGTGGTGTGTATACGATAAACTTGTTCTTCCCGTAGGCTATCATCGAGGGGAACGGAATCGTCAATTCATAGTCTCGAAAGGTGGTCTGCAACTCCACTGTCTACACCTTTTTTGTCTTTGATCTCAAGATCAAACTTTTGCAGTAACAATACCCAACGAAGCAGCATAGGCTTAGCATCTTTCTTGGAGAGAAAATATTTAAGAGCAGCGTGATCCGTGTGTATAATCACCTTAGAACCGACAAGATAAGATCTGAATTTCTCAAAGGCAAAAACGATAGCCAATAGTTATTTTTCTGTAGTTGCATACTTTCATTGGACATCATCGAGTGTTCGGCTAGCATAGTAGATTACATGCAACTTCTTGCCCCTTTTCTGCCCCAGAACAGCTCCAACTGCGTAATCACTCGCATCACACATAATCTCAAAAGGTTCTTCCCAATCCAGTGGCTGAACTATCGGTGCACTAACTAAAGCTCCCTTCAAAGTCAGAAAGGCTTCCCCGCACTTTTTGGTAAACTCAAACTTAACGTCCTTGCATAGCAATTGAGTGAGCGGTCTGGCTATGAGATGGTGAAAGAAGCTCATTCCCTCATTGCAGAAGGAGTTGACGAGTTAGCAGCTGCACAAGTCTTTAACATCTCCATCTTGAAGACTTCTCCTCGTGATGATAACTAGGTAACTTAGGTGAGGAAATTTGTACTCTTTTTTCTATAGAGAGTTTTGTCCCAATTGGGTTTTCTCTCATGGTTTTTAATGAGGCAGATGGAATCACTACATCGAGTTACTTAAGAGTCTTACCATTAGGAGAATAATGTACAAACCAATCTGGTTTTGTACTTAGTAGATTTTGAGGTGCACCATTAGGGGACGCCTCGTTGTTTTTATTTAAACGCTTTGCTGTTTTTTATAAGTTTCAAACTACATGTTGTTTTTGTTTAGAACTACATGTTGTTTTGGTTCTAGGGTTATATTTAAACCCCAGAACTTGCTGTAAACTTCTTGAGAGTATTATCATTGAAAAAGACTTCTTATTGAGTTTTCCATGCTCTCAAGCCACGGTTCTGGAAATCCTAGAGCCTAAATCTCCCATCACGTTGTGAGCCAAGAGATTCTTCACCTAATTCATCTAATCACATAAATCTATCCATTTAATCACTTCAATTCGTCACCCCACCAATTCACGCGAATCAACAGCCATATCCATCTCATCAGATCACGTATCATCATCTCCATCAATCTTTCAGTTCTTTGTCTCACGGAGACCTTTGCCACGTATCTCAGAAAATACTCGATCAAATCTGCTCAAAACTTATCACCATGTTCCTCACACTCCAATCTATCCACTGCTCAAGTTTCGTTCGATTCCGAGTACTCTTGCCCCAATTTTCAGAGTTCTATCCTAGGGAAGATCACTTCAAGTGGTATCAGAGCCAACTCTGTGCTAAGGCTGATACAATCTCTAACTCTAATCTCTCTTTCTCTTGTTATTTTCGTTCTTATTCTTTGTTAGGGTTTAGTTTCATTTTCCTGATTGAATTAGGATTAGGATTTTGTTTTCCTGATTGAATTAGGGTTAGGTTTCGTTTTCCTTATTGAGTTAGGATTAGATTTTTGTTTTCCTGATTGAATTAGGATTATGATTTCGTTTTCCTGATTTAATTAGGATTAGGTTTCGTTTTCCTTATTGAATTAGGATTTGGTTTCGTTTTCTTTATTGAATTAGGATTAGGGTTTTAGTAATTCCTGATTATGTTAGGATTAGTTAGAAATCCTATTTCTAGTAGGATTAGGAATTTTTTTTTTGATATTTAGGCTTTTATTTTCTTTCTTTTTGTCTTAGAACTAGTTAATGTGAGTTGTTTTGAATTCCTTTCAGGTACCATGGAGCTTTTAGCTGAAGCTATGGAAGCTCTAAACAAAGTCATGGCTCAGCAAATTAAAGAAGCCAATCAAGCAATAGCTTCTCAGCTATTTCAGCAACTAGAGCAGCTTGATAGCAAGTTTGAGAACCGACTCAAAGAGCTTTAGAATGATAAAAGTGCTACCGAGCGAGAATCATCAGAGCCTCCTAGTCCCAATGAAGAAATCAGAATTGCTGGAGGAAAGGCACACATGGGTTCTTCTTCTAAACAGCAGAGAGTTAGACGCCTTAAATCACCAATTAAGGACATAGAAACAGTTGGCCATCAAAGGAGAAGCACACGACCACAAAGATAGTCTGATTACGTTGCTGGACATAGGATTTATGTGGAATCAGATCGTGAGCATTGGGAAGAAGGTGAAAGATCTCTCTCTTTTGGTGAAACGTTAAGGAGACCTAGAAACAGAGCCAATGCATGTGAGTATGATCCTTTGAGGCAGCAGCTGAGCAACATTAAGATCCAATTCCCTCATTTTCATGGCACTAACGATGCAGAATCATATTTAGATTGGGAGAGGAAGATGGAGTCTAATTTTCTAGTGCAGGGAACTTATGAACTTAACAAGGTTAAGATAGCAGTCTCAGAGTTTAATGGCTATGCATTGTTGTGGTAGGAGCAGTTGGGACTCGTCAGAGATAGGCAAAGAGAGCCTCCAATCACCACTTAGACAGAACTTGTTGCACACATGAGGAGAAAGTTTGTGTCTGCGTACAATCAGAGAGAGATGCTTAGCAAGTTGAGACGCCTTGTACAAGGCACCCAGGTCATGATTACTATCAGGAGTTGGAGACACTTATGATCAGAGCTGATTTGAGGGAGAGTGAGGATATGGTGATGTCTCATTTTCTTGGGGGATTGAACAGAGAGTTGCAAGATAAGGTAGAGCTGCAGAATTATAAAGATGTGCAGGAGATGGTGCACAAAGCTGAGTTGATAGAGGTGCAGCTTAAAAGGAGAATTGGCAGGTCTACTTTCACTTCTAGTATCCCTAAGCCAAGAGAATTCACCAAATCAGCTACAATCAAAGATAATAGACCCGCAGCCTTTGTAGTGAAAGAAGAGGTTAAAACAGAGCTTAAAACCATAAGTAGCACTTCTAATAGCAATGTCAGATGCTTCAAGTGTTAAGGAATGGGACGCTACTCCAGAGACTGTCCTAATAAGAAGATGTTTCTGTTGAGAGAAGGAGGAGAGATTGTGCCTCAGGAAAGTTCAGAAAGTGAGGTAGAGGACGATTTGGAGGAGGAAGAAGCAGCTGCACCAGTTGGAGAGTTACTTGTTGCACGCAGAGCATTGAGCATTCAGGTTCATCCAGATGACAGAGATCAGCGTGAGAATCTCTTTCACACCAGATGTGTTGTTTAGGGAAAGGTGTGTACACTGATTGTAGATGGAGGGAGTTGCATTAATGCAGTCAGTGAAGAGATGGTAAAGAAGCTCAATCTGAATACTACTTCTCATCCTACACCATATCAGCTACAATGGTTGGATAGCAAAGGAGCCATTACAGTCTCTCAGCAGGTGACAGTTCAACTGTCTATTAGGAAGTATGAGGATGAGCTACTGTGTGGTGTTGTGCCAATGAGGTCTAGTCACGTTTTGTTGGGCAGACCATGGCAGTATGATAGACGTGTGATGCATGATGGGTACACAAACAAGCAGGTGTTTAAGTACAAGGGGCGAAAAATCAATCTTCTTCCACTCACACCAGCTGAAATCTACAAGGATCAGATGCATATGAACAGAAAGGAGAAGGAGAAAGTGTCAAATGCATTATACATCAATCACAGTAAGTTTAACAAGCTGTTTGGTCCAGAAATGACTACTTTCATGTTTGTGTACAAGGAGACATTGGCGTGTACTAAACCATCAGAGGAGCTTCCACATGAGATGATTCAGATTATAGAGGAGTATTAGAACGTTTTTCCTGAGGAGATACCACCGGGACTGCCTCCAATTCGTGGTATTGAACATTGGATCGATTTAGTGCCTGCTTCTGTGTTGCCAAACAAACCAGCTTACAGAACTAATCCAGTTGAGACTAAAGAGCTTCAGAAGCAAGTAGAGGAGCTGATGCACAAGGGACATATCAAAGAGAGTTTAAGTCCATGTGATGTGCCTGTGTTGCTAGTTCCAAAGAAAGATGGAACATGGAGGGTGTGTGTAGATTGCAGAGCCATTAACAACATCACAATGAAGTATAGGCACCCTATTCCACGCTTAGATGACATGTTGGATGAGTTGTGTGGGTCTACAATCTTCTCGAAGATTGATTTGAAGAGTGGTTATCATCAGATCATAATGAAAGGAGGAGATGAGTGGAAGACTGCATTCAAGACCAATCAAGGGTTATATGAGTGGATGGTTATGCCATTTGGTCTCACCAATGCTCCCAGCACGTTTATGTGTCTGATGAATCACACTTTGAGACCTTTCATAGGTGTTTTTGTTGTTGTATATTTTGATGACATTCTCATATATTGCAAAGGTTTGGAAGAGCATTTAGAGCACGTCCGCCAAGTTCTGAATGTTCTTCTCTCTCAATCTCTCTTTGCTAATTATTATAAATGCTTATGATGTACTACTAAGGTTGTCTTTTTAGGCTTTGTTGTTAGTGCAGATGGAGTTAGAGTAGATGATGAGAAGATCAAAGCAATCAGAGATTGGCCAACACCTAAAAACGTTGGAGAAGTCAGGAGCTTTCATGGATTAGCTGGCTTCTACAAGAGATTTGTCAAGGACTTCAGAACCATTGCAGCACCACTAACAGAAATCATTAAGAAGGACGTTGGATACAGATGGGAAACAGCTCAAGAAGGCGTTTTCAGCCTTGAAAGAGAAGCTTATCAATTATTCACTCTTAGTACTTCCAGATTTTATGAAAACATTTGAGATTGAATGTGATGCCTCAGGAGTGGGAATTGGTGTTGTTTTGATGCAGGATAGAAAACCAGTAGCTTACTTCAGTGAGAAGCTAGGAGGAGCTGCAATCAACTACCCAACTTATGACAAGGAGCTGTATGCATTAGTTAGAGCACTTCAGACGTGGCAGCATTACTTGTGGCCTAAAGAGTTCGTCATTCATACATATCATGAGTCGTTGAAGCACTTAAAGGAACAACAAAAGCTCAACAAGAGACACGCCAGATGGATGGAGTTCATAGAGATGTTTCTATACATAATTAAGTACAAGAAAGGTAAGGATAATGTAGTTGCAGATGCATTATCAAGAAGGTACACTCTAGTGTCTACTTTAACTTCTAAGTTGGACGGTTTTGAGCATATTAAAGACTCGTATGAGACTGACATTGACTTTTCTGAGGGCTATGGAAAATGCCATAAGTTTGCTGTTGATAAATTCTATAGACAAGATGGTTATTTGTTCTAGAATAATCGCTTGTGTATACTAAGAGTATCCATCAGAGAGCTGCTAGTTAGAGAGGCGCATGGAGGTGGATTAGCAGGGCATTTTGGAGTTACAAAGACTCTACTTGGACTGTAGGATCACTTCTATTGGCCAAACATGAAGACAGATATCGATCAGGTTTGCTCTAGGTGTGAAACGTGCAAAATGGCTAAGAGTAAGGTACAACCACACAGTTTTTACACACCTCTTCCTATTCCTTCGCAGCCCTGGACTCATTTATCTATGGACTTTGTACTTGGCTTACCTCGAACCAGAAATGGTAGAGATTCTATCTTTGTGGTTGTTTACATGTTTAGTAAGATGACTCACTTTATAGCTAGCCACAAGACGGATGATGCTGTTTGTGTAGCTAATCTGTTTTTAGAGAAGTTGTGAGATTGCATGGAATGCCTCAAGTGATAGTTTCAGATCGAGATACTGAATTCTTAGGACATTTTTGGCGCACAGTATGGGCTAAGCTAAGGACCAGATTGACGTTAACATCATGCCACCCTCAGACTGATGGACAGACAGAAGTAGTGAACAGAACATTGTCAACACTTATAAGGACGTTGGTGAAGAGCAACATCAAGTCATGAGAAGAGTGTCTACCACATGTAAAGTTTGCTTACAATCACGCTAAGCATTCTGTCACTCTCTTTTCTCCCTTTGAGATTGTTTATGGTTTTAACCCACATTCCCCTCTAGACTTGATTTCTTTGCCTTTGAGTGTGAAATGTAGTGCAGATGGAAAAGCAAAGGCTGAACAAGTTAGGAGAATTCACGCCAAAGCCAGGAAGAATATAGAGAAGAAGACAAAGCAGTACCAGAAGCACACCAACAAAGGAAGAAAGGAGCTGATATTTGAAGAAGGAGATTTGGTGTGGATTCATCTTAGGAAAAATTGATTTCCAGAAGAGAGGAAGAGCAAGCTACTGCCACGATTTGATGTTCCATTTGAAGTCATTAAGAGGATCAACAACAATGTTTACCAGATCGATCTCCAAGGTAAGTATAACATATCAAATTCGTTCAATGTTTCTGATTTGCTTCCCTATGTTGCAGATAAAGATTTGAGGACAAATCATTTTCAAGAGGGAGAGGATGATATGATCGTGGCTGACACAACAGCTGCAGCACCAGAAGTAGAGGGTCTGATTACACGTTCCAGAGCTAAGGAGATGGCGAAAGAAGCTCATTTCCTCATTGCAGAAGGAGTTGACGAGTTGGCAGCTGCACAAGTCTTCAACATCTCCATCTTGAAGACTTCTCCTGGTGATGATAACTAGGTAACTTAGGTGAGGAAGTTTGTACTCTTTTTCCCAGAGAGAGTTTTGTCCCAATTGGGTTTTCTCTCATGGTTTTTAATAAGGCAGATGGAATCACTACGGCGAGTTACTTAGGAGTCTTACCATTAGGAGAATAATGTACAAACCAATCTGGATTTGTACTTAGTAGATTTTGAGGTGCACCATTAGGGGACACCTCATTGTTTTTATTTAAACACTTTGCTGTTTTTTATAAGTTTCAAACTACATGTTGTTTTTGTTTAGAAATACATGTTGTTTTGGTTCTAAGGTTATATTTAAACCCCAAAACTTGCTGTAAACTTCTTGAGAGTATTATCATTGAAAAAGACTTCTTATTGAGTTTTCCATGCTCTCAAGCCACGGTTCTGGAAATCCTAGAGCCTAAATCTCCCATCACGTTGTGAGTCAAGAGATTCTTCACCTAATTCATCTAATCACATAAATCTATCCATTTAATCACTTCAATTTGTCACCCCACCAATTCACGCGAATCAGCAGCCATATCCATCTCATCAGATCACGTATCACCATCTCCATCAATCTTTCAGTTCTTTGTCTCACGGAGACCTTTGCCACGTATCTCAGAAAATCCTCGATCAAATCCACTCGAAACTTATCACCACGTTCCTCACACTCCAATCTATCCACTGCTCAAGTTTCATTTGATTCTGAGTACTCTATCCCCAATTTTCAGAGTTCTATCCTAGGGAAGATCACATCAGGTTATTATCAAAAAATCTTTAATGAACCTCCTGTAGAAACCGGCATGACCGAGAAAACTTCTGATTTCCTTAACTGTTGTTGGTGATTTCAAGCTTGTCATTACTTCAATCTTCGTCTTGTCAACCTCGATTCATTTCCCTTATATTCCTTTTATAACCATAAAATGGCACTTCTCCCAATTGAGCACTAGATGCTTGTCCTGACATTGTTGGAGAACCCTGCAAAGGTTAGAAAGATAACCAGAGAAAGAAGAACCATATAGAAAAAAATCATCCATAAGAACTTCCATAATATCCTCAATCATATCAGTGAAAATCGACATCATGCATCTTTGAAAATTGGCTGGAGCATTGCATAACCCAAATGGCATCCTGCGATATGCGAATGTACCGTAAGGACATGTAAAAAGTCATTTTTTCTGATCGTCTGGGTGAATGGGGATCTGAAAGAAACCCTGAATAACCATCTAAAAAGCAGTAGTAAGAGTGGTTAGCCAATCTCTCAAGCATTTGATTCATGAAGGGCATATGGACATGGTCTTTCTTAGTAGAGAAATTTAAAGTCCTGAAATCAATACACATCCTATGACCTATGGCAGTTCTGGTAGGTATTAATTCATTATTCTCATTCTTGACTACAATAATTCCTCCTTTCTTAGGTACTCTCTCTCTTTTCCTCCACCAATTACAATCGGATATAGGATTTATGATCCCTGCTTCTAGCAATTTCATTATCTCTTTCTTGACAACTTCTTTCAGATTTGGATTCAACCTTCTTTGGTGCTCTATAGAGCTTTTAGACACATCGATCAGATGTATCCTATGCATGCATAACTCGGGTGAAATACCAGAGATATCGTCTAATGAGTAACCTATAGCCCTACGGTACTTTCGAAGTTCTCTAATAAGCGTCTCTAATTCAGAACCATTCAACTTAGCATTGACGATTACAGGATATGTAGAATTAGGACCGATAAATACATACCTTAATCCTGTTGGGAGAGTCTTCAGCTCGACTTTGAGAGCTTTTAATTCACTCCAAGGGTCTGTCAAAGCTGAGGGTACAAATGGTTTTGAGTGGTCTAAAGCTGCATAGGCTATCATTTCCTCAGTCTGTTTGCATGAATCCAACATTCTGGTGTAGATTGCGGCTTCGTCGTTAGCAAACCCACATTCTGACTCTATTCTTGTAAGCGCAAGCTCAAGAGGGTCCTCGACGTATACCTCTTCATTTAAATCTTCTGAAATTTCTTCAGAAGTGTTGACAGAGAAGGTCATGTTATTCAACATTGGTTTCTTCAGCATCTTTGTCCATCTAAAATCCCATCTTCATATCCCCTAGCTGTAGGTCTATTCTTCCATTCCTGACATCAATCATAGCACCTCCTGTTCGGAGAAAAGGTCGACCTAAAATTAGAGGATCCTTATGTTCCTCGTCTAACTTCAGCACCACAAAATCGGTTGGTACTAATGTATTTCCAACCTCGACATCAAGATCCTCGAGAATACCCACTGGATATTTCACTGAACGATCTGCAAAGATAAGAGAGATCTTGGTTTGCTTGAAGTCCGAGAATCCTAACCTTAATGCTACAGAGTATGGCATTAGGTTTACACTTGAGCCTAGATCACACAACGAACGCTCAAAAGTTACATAACCTATCCGAACTGAAAGTACAAATCGTCAAGGATCTTCTTATTTCGTAGGAAAGCGATTTTGAAGTACGGAACTGCAATCTTGCGTGATCATCATTACCCTATCTTCTCCTATGAACTTATTCGTCACTAGGCTTTTGACATAGCTCTTAAGTGAAGGTATCATCTGCAAGGCATCAGCATAAGGCAACCGAATAGAAATATCTGATAACAACTCCTTACATTTGGCGTTCTCTAAATCATTTTTGGACTTCTTCGGTGGGACGGGGTACAGTGGTACCAGAGCGTATGATCTTTCAGGTAAAACTGACGGCTCTGGTATTGGCGTAGGTTTGACCGTTTCCTCACAAACCTCTTCAACTCCATCATCCTCAACATCGACTACTACTCTCTCTGGTCTCGGTCTTTGGGGGTTTGCTTCAAGTTCCCTACCACTTCTCAGCATAACAGCATCACAAGGTTGATGATCATCGTTTGCGCCCAGAAGGGAGGCTGTGTTCTCTACCTTAGACATAACGTAATCAATCCTGGAACTCAACTCCGAATACATAACTCCCATCTGGTTATTGATTTCGGATGTAGTCCTAGATTGATCCTGAATAACCTGCTCAAATAAAGCTTTAATCTCGTCATTAGATGAAGGAGTGGGTCCTTATGTGACCTTTTGCTCGATGTAAAGTACTTATGATTGATGGTCCTGAAGGATTGATTTCTTCTGTAATGGGTAAGGTTTAACAGATTTCCTCCTAAACTCACTTGAAGCTATGAACTGATCTAGCTTCTCACATATCCCTGCGATTATGTCCATCTCGGGTGAATATTCTTTGTACTCACGTAAATCCCATGTACTCACGGCCAAATTCTGAATCAGCTGGAAAGCGATCTCACTGGTGTTTGTAGTGAAATCTCCTTGCTTGAAGCATTGAGTAGCTTCTTAAAACTCCAACTCAGTCCGCTATAAAAGGAGTTCAGAACTTGTTCATCGCTGAAGCCATGGTGTGGGAAATCCCTTCTATATCCTGTCAACCTATCCCACGCTTCTCCAAAAGACTCATCGTCTCTTTGATGAAAATTTGAGATCTGGTTTTTCAACTTGGTCTCCTTTTCTTTGGTGAAGAAATGATCCAGAAACTTATTTCTAACTTGTTCCCATGAGGTTAACGACCCTGCTGGCAAAGACTGAAGCCATTTGGTTCCCTTTCCTTCCAAAGAAAATTTGAAAAGTTTGCACTTAGCATAATCCTCAGGTATCCCTCTAGATGCGGTTGTACTGTAGATATCCTCAAAGTTTTCGAGATGATCTGTAGGGTTTTCAGCAGGATAACCGTGAAAGGTAAATTGTCTAACAAATGCTATCAAAGTAGGGCTCAACTCATGCTCAATGCATCCCTCTGGTAAACTAACAGAAATTGTTGATCGACATTGATAGTAGTGATGAGGTGTTTCTATTTCACCAATGGCCCTTCTTGGCATCTGTTCTATTCTAGCATCTCTTTCCCGTTTCAGTTCTTCGATATCTCGCCTTAATTGTTCTAACATAGCTTCCTGGCTTGTAAAATCGACTACGTTCTCTTCTCTGTCAGTCATTATGAAAACATTACCTGAAAAACAAAACAAAGAAATAAAAACAAAAGGTAAATGAAGGTGTCTTAGTCTCTAACTCAATAAATAACCGAATGGCTTTGCTATTTGTCCCCGGCAACGGTGCCAAAAACTTGATAAAACGAGTTTTAACCCTATATCCTACTGCAAGTACACAACAAACGTAATAGTATTTAGGGATCGAATCCACGAAAACCAATGGCCGCACTAACGATTTGATTATTCAACTAGAGGTAAGTCGGTAGATTTTTTGAGTGCAATCGAGTGTAACTAGGAGATTAGTGTAAATAATATCTAAGGCATCAAGTTTAGGGGATTCACAAGGAAATCAAGGGTAGGATGAGGAATCTATTCAGGCAAGATTCACTCCGCTCTTGACTAAGAAATAACGGTTGACTAACCTACTCTCGCAGCGATAATCACTATGTCTAGATCCTAGAGATCCTAACTCTCGTTGGTTCTGGGAATCTAACCATGCAGTATTGACAATTCTTAAGTGTCCACAACCCAACCTAGCATCAACTTTCGTTGGTAGTGAAGGTGTCGCTTACCTAGAAAGGTTCTGGTTCTTATTAAACTTCTAGGATAATAAGCAACCTGAGATCATAGATTAGTTAGCTACTCTAACCTACGCATTAACCATGTTTCTAGGTTGAGATTCCATAATTGAGACCTATTTGTTCATCATCATTGATCCCTTTAAGATCCTTAGAATACCCTAAACATGACTATGAATTACTCAGACATGGAAATAGAGAACAAGCAAGCAATTGTAAGGAAATTCATTCAAAACTCAAAACAGATGCAATAGAGGTTCAGGGATCTTCTCTAAGGATGTAAAGATCTCAATCCTTCTCCTCTAGGTTACAATAATAGTCTGCTACTTTTTCTCTGTGCAAAAGTATATCTCAAAACGTGTTTTTTAACCTAATATATAGAATAAAAACCAACTGGCACGAAATAAGGAAATTCTCTTTTTGCTTCGCAGAGTCATGGATTGATCGATCCTTAGACTGCCCGATCGATCAATCTTTCTTCATTCGGTCGTAAAACTTATGTATCATGCAAAGGATCATGCGCAACTTCTTCTTAAATGGCTCGATCGATCTCTGATTGCTAGGTCGTGCAATGGATCATGCGCATAACATAGACGAGTGGGGGTCGATCATGTCAGGCATGAGAATTCGGTCATCGAATCGAGCACAAGTTTTACTATCTAAAGTTACGATCGATCGATCTTGGTGTTGCTCGATCGATCGTTCAACTCGAAGTGGAAAAATCCAAAGTATCCTTGCGTTTTGTACCTGAAAAGACTCGAAGAACACGACAAAGCCTAAAGAAAACATATGAATTAGTAAGCTATAAGTCGGTATAAATGAGGTATATCAGTGTGCCATCTTTTTCCTTTATATATTTGAAATGTCTTGAATCTTTGAGATATCTTCTTTCTAATTTTAGCTTATTCGTAAAAAGATATACAGTAAAGCATCTATAAATTAATAATATTAAGATTTTAAGTCTTAATAGTATTAATTTATAGTATTTTAATTGTTAAAATTACTTTAAAATAATAAATTGAGACTATTTTTTATTAATCTTTGAAAATTATAAATTTTATAATTCATCTTATCTCAATTATTTTATTTCAATAATAAAAATGATACATATTAAAAATTTGAAAACTTGAAAAAATTTTGGTTATTTTTTTGTGATTGATTATACTACATCATAATAGTTTGAAAATAAAACACAACAACTATATCTTATCGAGTTAAACTCTAAAAAACAATTATACTACAATATATCAAATTTTTAAAAGTATATATATAAAAATTTGTGATGTTTCTTGCGGTGAATATACTAAAGTCAATTAAATTACTATTTGAATTAATATATACTACATTTGTTGTAAACATGAAACTTCGAGAATATTTTTTTCTTTAAGTGCATGTCTTTAATGAACTTCATAGTCATATGTTGACCTAAACGAATTACATATATAACTTCTTAAATTGAAGATGATAATACGATTTATTATTCAAATTATTTAACGAAAATGTAAAGTACCTTTTCTCTCTCTC
>JAKUCM010002219.1:0-71664 GCA_023374145.1 Lepidium sativum | reverse complement strand
CAGATCCGTATCTTTTTTATGCTTTGTTTTTCAACCTTTTTGATTATATTTATTTTTAGGTTCTACTAATTGGAAGTGATTTTCTTCTTAAGTTTTTCAATATGAGATATATATAAAAACATTGTTTATATGAATCCACGCAAATATTAATTTTGATATATGCGTATTTGTGATATTTAATTTAAGGTGCAAAAATCTTCCATCCGCATGTCATGTCGTTTCGTAGGCAGAGCGGCCATCTTTTGCACAGATTAAAACCTAAATGCCTTTTATCATGTTTGACCCTTCAGTTGTGTAAAAGATCTTTATTTCAATATCTTTTCTCTAGTATTGAAATTGATTTTTTACCTTTATGGCATACATTTATGTTTTGCTCACAAATCTGTATTACTTTCTTTGTTTCGCTTTTATAAAACAAAACTGACATAAAATGGTTGTGTATAATTTTCCTTGCGGAATGGAAAAGACTGAATCATAAAAGTTGAAATGTTGATATGAAGTATTGTGGAACCAGAACTTGAAAATAAATCATTTTTTCCATAATCGTTTGGGTGCCTCAATAAAATTAAATACCTTTACTATCGAGTCTCCAGAAATAAATGAGTTTAAACATATTCTAATGTTGTAACCTAAAAAAAAATCCTTATGAAGTTCGTTTTTCAGACAAGGAGACATGTTGCCAAAGTTAAAGATATACTGTCATAACTATTTTAGGAAAAAGATTAATCTACCATAAATAAATAAAAACTTTTGACAAATCAGTTTCTTTTTCTTCTTTACACTTTTGAAATAGAAACAGAATTGTAATTTCTCTTCTCTCTAATTTTTAGCAAGAGAATTCATACATCAATACTGGTTTTGTGATGGTGACGATAACCACATGAGGAAGCTTGATATAGACCAGAATGAAAGCACACCTAAAACCTGTATTACATTTAAAAGTGTACCCAGCGATTTCTTGATTGCCAGATTATTAACTGTTGACTCTGCTCCTTTAACCGTAAAGGACAATGCTGTTACTAATTGTGCCGCTCTGTTCAGCTGATGAAGTCTGTATACCTACAAATCCGTAAAGATTCCATCAAAGATGTTTCATAAGAGATGTTGATTGAGAAGAGAGATCAAATTACCTGAAAGATGATGGGGATGACATGAGAGGATGGAGAATTCCGATATCTAGCATATTGTTCGAATGCAAATTGAACAACGATGCCAACAAGGTACGGTGCAAGAGTAGCTGATGCTGCAGGTCCAGTCCATGGCCAGACAAATCCCATTGTCACCATTGGAATCATAAGACTAAGTACCAATGTTGCTACAGATGAGATTCTTTGACTTAACTGAGGAGCATTTGTTCGTTTATTTGGAACTTTTCCAGATGTTTTTCTTGAACGGTCTATTATAAGAAGGAATGTTGCAACACCACAGTAGAAGAGAGCCTCAGTGAAGAACAATATGAGGAAGTCTGCAAATAGAGGAAGACAAACTCAATAACTCTTGTCTCTGCAATCAAGGAAGAGAAGGTGAGAAGTAAATCGAAAGGGAGAAGGAAGAAGAACCTGTGAGTAAAGAGTCTTCAAAAACTGCTGAGACTATTCTTCGTAAGTAAATTGGAGGTAAAATGAAAGAAGAAACTAAGACAGCAGGACCAATGAGCCAGTGAAGGCGTTGCCATGTGCTTTTCACTTCAAGAGGAACAATGATATCCTCTGTTTTATTCCGAGGATTGTAAAACGTAACAAAACCTGGTTTTCCGTCATTTGCTTTATATTGGATAGAGGAACTACTGTCTCGAGGCGTGGCTTCAGGCCCAATTTGGTGACTTACTGTATCTGTATCATCAGATGTTTGGTCAGTGTATTGGAACTGGTCTTCTGATGTAGCAAGAGGCAAATAAGCTCTCTTTCGGGAGAATTCCCTTTGTTTTTGGCTTCTGAAGGAAATTTGAAGAGAACTATCTGTTCATAATGATGAAATACAATCAGAAAACTTGCTCACAAGTCACTCAGACCCGGCGAATAGTAAAAAAAGAAACTCACTCTTGTCAGCTTTAAGATGCAGAGAATGATAACAATGTAGATGAGCAGACTGATGCCTCGATGAACGAAACTGGAGTTTGGAAAATGTGAATGTTAGCAAATATCCAAAAACATGGCCTTAAGAAGGGAAAGAAACACCAAGTATAAACCACATCAACAACAAATGAGACAGACACTAGATTTCATTTCATCAGGACCTAATGAGCAATTGAGCATAACCATTGTCACATTGAGGATTATATGTTCATATAAATCTTTAGTGCTCTCTTTATCATCTGTGATCAGTTAAAGTTCTGGCTTTGTCTCACCATGATGTGGATACCAGAGCCAGCATTGTCCCAATTAACTTGAGTTAGAATTGCAAACTCATTGCTACATGTAATTCTCAATCTCTCAAGTAGGGCTCCGAACTCAGGTCAAATCAATCTTATATAATAGAATTTGTTCAATGTCTCAAACTATATTATCTAAACACAGTACAGGATATATCTGTCGAGACAAATACATTATGAGCAATGAAACACAGATGCAACATAGAAGACTATATCAAGGCTGAGCTGAGCAATTAAGGAAGATTGATTCTAAAAAATGTCACCTGAAAAGAATTCTGAGGTTGAAACGGTGAGAAAAAGGAAGGAGCCAAACAAGAAGCCGAGGAGGACATAAGTTTAGCAGCCATGACCAGTGAAGGAAACAATACACACAGTTGCCACTTAAACCCTAGCCAAGCCACGAGGGTTTGATCGATTTATCACATAAACGAGCAAAAACCCATGATACAGATATACACGAATTCCTCAAAGTTCGCAAAAGGAGAAAACTTTCCCCCGAATTTAATAACCTCTGGAGAAATAGAAGATAAATGCAAGTTGGGGTTTTTAAGCTAGAGTAATGGATGCATAGCTCAGGGGTTTTTGGTATGTATCATTTGAACAAATCTCCATCTTACACAGGCCTGTCTAGGTTTCGCTCTCGTTAAAATCCTAAACTTTTTTTTTGTCTTGTCTGTTGCGACGCTACCAATATATCCTCGACTTCGAAGGTCAAATCAATTTCTTCTTCAAACAGACCCGGTCAAAAATCCGAACCGGATAATACCGGTCAATTTGTGGTTAGAAACTTAAACTGAATAAAGTTTTGGAGGTTACTCAAGGATTTTTCCTTTAAAGTCGCAACCTTTTTCTTCTTCTTTTTCTTAATAAAAAAGTAAACGATGACTTTCGAATTTGATTCTTTACCAATTCTGGTTTCGCCAGCAAGATTGGCACGGAAGTCGAACAGAAGACATCTGTAGGGGTTGCTTGCTCTGTCTGCTTTCTAGTAGAACCTTAAAAAATAAGAGACGAAATGGGTTCTCTGTTCAGTGCAAACCGATTGAGCAAGGAAGAAATGGAGATGACCATGAACAAAACCAAAGAGATCGTCTCTTCGTACCCGGTCGTTGTCTTCAGGTATTTTGTTCTGCGTCTATTTTTCATCTGGACTTTCTGTCTTTCTATGTTTTGATTATGTGTACCTGTTGTGTTTCGTTGACAATTTAGTTATTGTTGGAGTCTTGGAGATGTTCTTGGCCCCTTCCTACGATGTGTTCTTTATCTCTGTGCTTTTGATTTATCGAAAAGCTTGAGTCTTTACCGAGTTCTGGAGATTCTACAGCAAACATTAAACATCTTACAGTACTAGGCAATTATGTTATTGTAGGTTTCCATAGACGATTATGTATGTAGTTGGATGTAGACATGTAGAAATACAGTAGTTGATTCAATTCTCAAACTTTGCAGAGTTAGGGGCTATTGATATCTTACTGCATGCTACTTACTAAGGGGGCATGTCACGTGCTTTGAAATCTTAAGCTTTCTATAAATAGAATGGATATGTGTATGTTACTAAAGGGGGTTAAGAATTTTTCGTTTGATTTATGGTCTGCTACTTGATTTACATCTCGATGTGTATACACCACTCTTTCAACTTTTTGAGTCTTAATTTTGGATCCATACACACTTTTGCAGCAAGACTTACTGTGGTTATTGCCAGAGGGTGAAACAGTTGCTGACACAGCTAGGAGCAACATTTAAAGTATTTGAGCTCGATGAGATGAGTAAGAAACAGAATCTCTGTCAGTACAATAATGATATTCATCAATGAACCTGGATTATCTCTTTACGAGTTCTCTCATGGAAAAGTTATAAATTTGATATCTAAAAGCGTTGTTTCATTTGGATGTACTGAAAATATCTCAAACTTTGGATTGTGGTATCTATTCGAACAGGTGATGGAGATGAGATCCAATCAACTTTGTCGGAGTGGACTGGACAAAGGACGGTTCCAAACGTCTTCATTAAAGAAAAACATATCGGTGGATGCGATAGTAAGAGAAAACTAGACAAGCTTTCTACACCTTAATTTAGATTCAGCTCGAAATCTAAGTAGTAACTGTTCATTTGTGTTTGCTTACTTTTGCAGAAGTGATGGAGAGTAACAATCAAGGCAAGCTAGTGCCCCTCCTTACTGAAGCTGGTGCTATAGCCAATAACTCAGCCCAGCTCTGATGAAAACATGAAATCAATGTGTTGAGGACTTCAACTACAAAAGAGGTTAAAAAGAGTGGGATGTTTGTATCATGAGAAAGATATTGTCATGTAACCAAATAAAGAAGAATCTTTGTCCTTATTTGATGATGTTTTACACAGTAACATCAAAGTGTGCTCTTTATCTTGTGGTTCAGTTAATGGAGAATTGATCCGAGTAAAAAATGGTGATAGTTTCTTTCACGTTTGCTTTTGAATCTGCGTGTGGTGGTGCAGAATTTTTGTGTCTAGGGCCAAGGACGAAAACTTGGTACAATCTTGATGCGATTTTGTGAAAAACAAACGATGCGACTAAAATCGACGACTTTATGAATAAAGTGAGCGACAAGTTGTTAAAACTTAATTCAAGTCAATTCCTAATATTCGCGTCTATGATTGGCAGTTTGGCACGAAAAATTCGAGCTGAATACGTCTGTAGAAAGTCTTCTGTCCGATTTTTGCTAGATCCTTGAAAGGTAAACTCTTTTGCAAGAGAAGACTGGCATGGCTATGAACAAGACCAAAGAGATCGTCTCCTCATACCCAGTCGTTGTCTTCAGGTCTTTATTATACATTTGTTGTGTTCTGAGGTTATGATTTACCACAAGCTCGCATCTTTACTGTTGGAGTGTTTATGGAGACTTTTAGGGTCTAGATTGTCCGTTTGCTAATACTCTATTCTCTTACCATCTTCTTAGTTGGTCTGTAAGGTTGCTCTTGAGTATAAAGTCCTAGCTCTGAACTATATTACTCATTTTTCTCAGCAAGACTTATTGTGGTTATTGCGAGACGGTGAAGGAGTTGCTGAAAGAACTTGGAGCAAGTTTCGAAGTACTGGAGCTCGATGAGATGAGTATGGAAGCAATCCTGTCAATAACTGATGCTGATAGTACTCAATGAACCTGAATTACCTAGATGCATGTCTTTGGGGGCGAAATCTAAGTGATCTTTGCTATTACAGGTGATGGAGGTGAAATCCAATCAGCTTTGTCAGAGTGGACTGGCCAGAGGACTGTTCCAAGCGTCTTCATTACAGGAAAACATATTGGTGGATGCGATAGTAAGAGAAAATATGGACAATCTCTCTCTGGAGATAAATTTAAGACTCCGGTGGAAATCTGAGCCTAAAAGTTAAACTGATCACTGGGTTTTGCTTTGTTTTTGCAGTAGTGATGAAAACTAACATGCAAGGTAAGCTTGTGCCCCTCGTTACTGAAGCTGGTGCTCTTACCAAGATCCCTTCTAAGCTTTGATGAACTGTGAAACCAGTGTCTCTAGGGCTTCAGATTGTTATGTTTACATCATAAAAAGGTATTTGTTACTAAAAAGAAATATACATTCTCGTTGTTTACACAAAACCTACCAAGTATGGTTTGGTTAACGGAATAGAAAACTTGAGTACATTTCGTGAGTTAGTAAGAATTTTGCTTCTGATGTTCACTACATATATTAAGGTGATGCGGTACCTTAACCAAACCCAATCATGAAGCTATCATTAACAAAATAGCACTTTCTAATTCAACAGTTGAGGCAACATTTAAAAAGAGCCAGGAACTTCAGAGCTCCTATGCAGTTTCTGGCACCCATAATCGAAGAAGACGATCATAGAACGAGCAAGTTGCCACGACGCTCCGCTTATGATCTTTCCCTCTGTACCAATCTGCTCCATAAGCAAGTGATTCGTGCTTGTTATAAGTTTCCATTACTTCAGTCTTACCATCACTAACCTTCGCTATAGCAAAACCGTTATGCATACAAGCTGCCAAAACCACACCGCTCAGTGAGGGATTGTGCTTGATTCTCCAAACTCCTCCACCTAGAGGCAAGGATGTTTCATTCACTGGTCTTGAAACAGACCTCGTGTCCCAAACTCTTAGAGTTTCATCATAACTTCCAGTGAATATAGAGTAAGGGTCACTTGGGCTTGGGGAAATGCAGCAAACACCCATTGTATGAACTTTGGAGTTTTGAAAAACCCGATTGTTGCCTGGATCATCTCTGATATCCCAACAGCTGAACTTGCAATCATCTGATCCAGTATAGACCAAATTCGGATTGTTGAGATCAAATGAAGCCGTCCAAACCTCAAAATCATGCCCTTTCCATTCCTGGACTATTTCTAGTTTAGAATCAGTAAATGTAACAACAGAAGCAGAACCATCTGACAGACCAACTATAATTGATGTTGAAGATGGATCCCAATCCAACCAAAGACACATAGATGAGCTGATTTTTTCACCACAGACTTCTCTTAGAGAGTAACCTGTTATCAAGGATAAAAAACTTTACTCAGATGGCAAACAAGCTCACAAAAACAAACAACAAATGCATCTTAAGAACAATTATTCCTTTACACATTTCCGAATTGCATTGCCTTAAAGCTCCAATCTTGTTTCAATAGATAGTTCAGCTACAAGCATCAGCAGCATCAAAAGAACAAGTCTTAACCTAAAGTTTTCATGTTCATCCACTTTAACGAGATTACAGGATCAAAAGCATTACCTTTAACTTCAGTCTCATATATCTTGTAAACTCTCAAGCATCCATCAGCATCAGCCTGAGCAAGCGCCACGATTCCGTCTCCATTGCCGCCGCGACTCCATCGGATATCGAAAACTCCTGCGGTATCAATCTTGTGGAGAAGATTTAAACCAACATCTTCCACATTTCCTACGTCAAATAGATACACAGACCCAGATCGAGATGGACGATCTCCTTCTTGGAGTGTGTAAGTAGAAGCTGCAAGCAAGTTTGCATAAGGCTCATGAGTACAGAACTCTACGGCATCGGCGTTTCCTTCCAGATAGAAATGTGCTGCGTCCATGGCGACTCTGCTTATGTTACCGATATATTTCACCGGCGGCTATAAAAAGCAGAGAAAAGGCGTAAAGGTTGAACGCAAAACGGCGTCATTTTACAGGGAAACAAAAAGAAAAGAAAATGTTCTGATCGGTTAAACAAATTAAACCGGTTAAGGTAGATTTGGTCGGTTGAAAGATTGATTCGCCGACGATTAATGAAACCGTTCTGGTCGTCTTCTACCTTAGGACTGAAGGAGAAAGAGATTGCGGCGGAGACTCGGTACTGTTTGATCTATGGAAGCGGTAGAAAAACCTGAAGAACCCATCCCAGGCGTGAGATTCTCTCTCTCTTAATCTCTCTATAATTTCTTAAGTTACAAACTGTCTAGGGTTTCATTGTACAAAATGCATAGAACATTCGAAATCGGGATTTCAAAAAATGTGTTTTCTTATATTTGATTTCAGGAATTTAGATCAAAATCAGGCTTTTACGTAGTTCATAGTTTAGTTTACCTGTTGTTTCATTGCTCGTTGTTTGATAAAACAGAATTCTTCAAGATTAGCTGGTAATCCCAACTGGGGAACAGCAACTGTTGTTGGGGTATTTGCAGGATTGCTATATGGAGGGAGCAAAGAGGCTTCTGCTTCTGTGGTATGTCTGCATTCAATTCCAGATTAAAGTTCGTTACTTGTCAAAAACAAAGATTGGTTTAGCATTTTCTGTTTATAATGAGAGATTAAATTTGAAAATTTTAGCTGAATCTATTTTGTAACAGAGCAAAGATGCAGAAGTAATGTTGAAGATGGGTAGTACACAAGATAAGCGTGAACAACACAGATTGATGCGAGATGCTATGGAGAAAAGATTCATCCGAGTAACTCGTGGCTCCCTCATTGGAGGGATGCGCCTTGGAATGTTCACAGCCTCATTCTTCAGTCTACAAAACTTTTTAGCTGAAACAAGAGGAGTCCATGATGTTTTCAATGTCGTAGGAGCTGGTTCAGCAACTGCTGCAGTATTTGGCCTAATCAGTACTTATACATACCACCCTCTCTGCATCATCGTTTGCACTTATGACTTTTACATTCAAGTTGTTAACTCTTTCGTGTCCTAACATACCAAATGTGGCAGTGCCCGGGTCTATTGCTTGGCGTGCGAGGAATGTCATGTTGGGCTCAATTCTTGGAGCTACAGTCTGCTTTCCTCTTGGTAATTACTTCGCATCTTGCATTACATTTCTTACAAATTGTTACTTTAAGAGGACCGAAAGTGAGTCAAGATCTATTGAAATTGGTTTAAAACTAAGTGAAATTTGTATTGGACTGATAGGTTGGTTGCAACTGAAACTCATGGAGAAAGCTAATGAAGGCAATAACGACACTATCCACCATGGCGAGGTCACAAGTGGTGTTGGTACAGCCATTGAGAGACTCGAACAACAGCTGAGAAAATAAGACAGGGAACACGGACAATTTTGTACGCTTAACACTTCAAGATTTTGTCTTAAGCCAATGGGAAAAGAATAACGACACAGTCACATTAGGTTATTGTGTAATTGCGTACGAATTATATTTTATACAATATCATATTGTTGATGGATTTTTTCTGTTCCTTATGACATATTCTATCACCATGATTCCACAGTACCCTTTGCTTCATCACCGTTACTACCATAAGAAGAAAGCTTTCTACTCCAATCCTCTACAATTTCACCTGTATTTCGTGCCTCGTCATCTTCTTCTTCAAAATGATATTCCACACCCGAATCTTCCGAGTCAAACAAATTCTCAAATCCATCTTCGTAGTCATCATCCAGATCACTATTATAATCATCAGTGGCTTCATCTCTGTATTTATCATCATTGCAATACTCTTCCATGCTTTTACCGCCGCCATGTCTTCTCCGTTCACGTCTAATTCTCTTTCCTTCTTGAACAAGATCTATCAGACGTTCTCTTATCACCAGTATTTCATCTTGTTCAAGGAGATCACCATTGTCATTGTATGCTTCGACGAGAAACACAGAGTCTCTCATGCCTTTTAGACTCACATAGAATAGTTCTGGATGTCTCACTATCAATGCTCTTAACTTGTTTGGTAATGCAAACTCCTTCCTGAAATGTGTCAAATGGTCAATCAAAGTCCTTTTCTCGACCGTTAAACCCAACACCTCTCTTACAACTGCGCATGCTCGTTTCTCTGCCTCTATTGACTCGGTCGGCAGACATTCAGTTGACATTTTGTAAGGACACACATCAGGTGATTCTCTGAACTTTAACAAGAAATTTTGGTGCCGCCGCTTTAAGTTCAAACCTTTCCGGAGATTCAAACGCTTGAACTTCAAAGGACGATCAACAATCAAACCCCTATCAACTTCAGGAGATGGCATTTGGTTTGCCAAATCGGGGTCCCACGTGACAAGCTCAAGCGCTCTTCCATAGGAAGTATCCACAGTCCTGAACTTGTCGGGATAGTCATTGCAGAGCCGAGACCTGAAATTAGGAGGTAAACCAAAATCCGGGCCAATGTGGACCAGTTTAGACAAAAGCAACCTGCGGTGAGATGACAACATTAACAGCTTTTGGAGCTTAGTAGCCAGTTTATCAGATATTTCAGACTTAATATCCAATTCTTGCATAGCAAGGGACAGTGCAGCCGATGTCATACGGACACAGAGTTGAGATAACGGCTTAGTAGCATTCATAGGCAGATGGGGCGTAGGCGTTGTAAACAGCTCGAAAATTGTGGGATACCGACGAATCATGGGAAGAATTGTCCGAGGATTTTCGATGCATAGGTACGATCGGCATTTGTAGAGAATTTGAATTGGAATATAATGCTTTGGTTTAGAGAGAAGTAAGGTTTTTAACTTCTGCACAAACCGAACTCTGTTCTGCTTCACTACATGTCTGTCTAAAGATGGACTCCGAACAATCTTATGTGCTGAACATGAAATCTTCAAAGACAAGCCTCCAAATTTCTTGGAACAGGTTCTAGTACTGAAGTTACATCTGCGAATCTCCAGTGGATTTGAAGAGAGGAGGAAGCTGGAGAAAAAGTTGAGTCTTTCTGGAGAGGCGGGAACCACTAGTATAAGCGCCATGATCACACGCTAAACCTCTCACAAAGTCATACTCTTGATCCTAAACAGAATAAAAGATGGAATTATCTCAAAAGCTGAAACATTTAATCCAAAATCCCAAAATCAACCCATAGAAAGAACGGAAATTCAGAAGCAAGTAGCTATGTTAGGTATTTACGCAAACATATGGCGCGCAACAATAGAGCTTTAACTTTGTAGCGGGGCGCGCGCACAGAAGACATAACAAAAAATTATTCACAGGAGAGGGAAGCGAGGTGGGTAACAACTTTTACCTTTGGTAAGTGTAGAATGCAATAAAGATGATGAAGTTTACAAAGACAACAAAAAAAGTAAAAGGAGAGAACAGTGTGATGTCTTCGCTCAAAGCAAAAGCCAGATCTTTATGACCTGTAATTTTTGTAACTTGGAATGTCTAATCACGTGTTCCTTCTCTATCTCTTACAAAAGTATCTGAAACAAGATTCGAAGTTTCGAGCATCTAGACAATGTTTCAGCCTTTGCAAAAAGAGGTCCTTGTGTTTGTTTACAAAATGACCCCGAAGATGTAAAATTCTTCATAGATTATTTGTAATCTCATCAATCTCAGTCAAGTTCTTCAAAAATCATAGTCATCCTAGAAGCTTCTGAATATGAAAATTCAACAGATACAACAGACTTGAAAAGTTAATGATTCGTTTAGTGTTCTTCAGTTGCACGATTTCTGAAAATCTCAACCCCTAAGTAATCAATAACACTTTGAATAAGTGCAACATTTGGCTTCCATAGCTTCACCCGAACAGCTTTTATCCGAGGAAATGTTTCCAGAGTTCTAGACGCAATGTGTTCCGCTACTGCTTCAAGAAGGTTTTTTGATGACCCTTCTACAACTTCCTTTGCCAAGCTGAAATTATCACAACAAATTATGATAACACTTTGAAACATAGCTTATACACCATATGCAAAGTGTAATCACTACATAACTTATCAAAATCTTCCTAGATTTTTCAATTTCAGAGGATCATATCACATGTTTCACCTCCATCTGATATAGTAATATCTACAACGATGCATCACTCACTTATCAATGAAATCTATGATATTGGAAATGAACTAACTTGTAAATGTCGACATAGCTGATTGAATCTGCTAAGTTATCTGATAAGCCAGCCTGTTTGAGAGATATCCATGCATCTATGTCAAGCATAAACATTTGGCCTAGAGTCTTCTCTTCAGGAATCGCTCCGTGGAAACCGTAAAATTTCAATCCTCTCAGTATCAATTTGTCACTCATATTCGCCATGTCTTTCTCCATATGCTTCTGTTCAAATAAACGCTATATCAGCTTAAGTATATCCCACCATAACTTCCAAGGAATAAGAATTACTATTATTATATGAAGTAACTGTAATATCGAAGAAGCTTACGAGATTACGACAAAGACGAACGGCGCAGAGAGAAGAAGAAACGGTGACGACTACATTGACCTATTATCTATACAATCTTCACGGCTAATGATTAGAGTTTGGGCCAATTTAAGCCCAAATGTAACAAGTGTATATTTTATTCTGTTTTTTTTTCCATTTTACCAATATTTGTTTTTCTTATTCTTGTCTTTAAACATCCTTATTATTCTGCAATCTCTTTCAAATGTTAGGAAGTTAAATATGCAAAAGAACTTGAAATGTCTAATATCTGAATATCTGTCTTATTAGAAATGAGCAAAGAATTAATTATATTTATAAGCATGAGTTTTGTTGCTCCACAATTTTCTTCTTCTTTATGTTTCTTTCAAATAATTTTTTCTACTTAAAAAGAAAATCTAATCAAAGATGGTTGCTTGCGCTTCAAGAGACTACCGAGGACTCTGGTAAGACTCAGGAAACCATCTTTGAAGAAGCCGATGTTTTAGCTTCACTAACAAGGCAAAGGCTCCATAACATGGCAAATGCATTACTGCAACTGAGAAATACCTGTAAAACATTGCATCATCCTTAATTCCTTAAATTTCACAAACAAAGAAGAGATTGAAAAGCATTATAAAGCTTTGAAGTTACCATAATGGAGCATAGTGTGATGATAAATCCAGGAATGGGTAAGGCCACCTATTAATAATGAGTTCAGAATGATTACACTGAAAAATACACTCAAAAGTAGATTTGAATGAATGAAATTTACCATATATGGACCAAGGAGTGGAGGGTCCATTGGAATATAACATAAGCTATTGTCCAGGAGAAGAAGTAAGCAATTCTGAAGCATGGAAAACTCTGTAATAATGAAAATTCAACAGTCAAATAAGGATCAAATAAAGAGTATACACAAATATGTAACATTTCTTAGAATTCTGAGATTTACCAGAGAATTCAAAGCAGCATCACCAAGCAGGAAAATGGCGTTAAGAGAATGCATGTTGATCACCAGCTGTAATATTAGAACTGAGCATTGAATGTTTTGTATAAAATGAATCAAAATGGTATATTTAGTTACTTACAACATTGAGACTATAATCATGGATCTCAAGGAAAGGAACAATGATGAACCAGAAGACACAGTCAGTGAGCAAAACTGCACCTGCATTCATCTGTTTTTCACAAAGTCCAATCAAAAACTCGTAAAATTCGATACGATCATGTCACTTGGTTATGGATTTCGAGCTTAGTACCTGAAAGATAATCTGAAAAACATAACCCCAAAAACCAGCCGTATTACTTGAATATTGACTCTGTTGAAGAGAATGATCAGCTCCTTTGGACCTGGCTCTCTCTGAGTCTATGGCTTCAATGCTATCCACTCTATCACCAGCTGCTCTTTTGTTGTACTTGTAACATCCGTGGAGCGAAAGAAGCGAGCCTAGCTATTAACATATATCGAAAACTGTAAGAAACGTGACCAATGTCACACATAAATTATTATATAATCAGCTTTTCTGATAGAAAATTACTCCGAAATAGAGAGTGATTAGAGCAAAAGTCCACCTGCAAATCGAAACAACAGACACCAAGAAAACCCATTATTAGACACAAACATAGGTTTTGGTATATAAAATCTTAACTTCCATACACCAGAAATTTTAGTGAAGTTTTTTTATGTGTGATTAGCCAGATTAATCCGGATGTAAAAACGTTTAATCAAAAACCTCATATTCTTGTATCTATGGTAGCCTCCAAAAACTTCAATTACCCACAAAACAATTCAAGAAAAAATTTGAAATTTTCCCAAAATCCAAAAAAAAAACATAATCAAGAATGTCAGACTCTTGTCTCTACGCTTGTAAACCTACAAAAAAAAACTTTAATCGCCACAAAACGATTCACGGAAAATATCGACTTTTCTCCAAGTGGAACAGAGAAAGAGAGAGAGAGAGCTTACTGTGTATAGTAGAAGAAGATGGTAGGTCCATCAACAAGGCCAATAACGATCAACATAACAAGAAGAACGAAGAAGGCAACAACTCGAAAAGCTAGAAGCCAAGCTGGATGAATATTCCGAAGACAAGGTCTCCATGTCTCATCTTCATATACATTTCCTGACCACTCTTTCTCTCCTCCTCCTCCATTGTCATCAACTTCACTGCTTTTCCGTCGAAAGCCTTCGTATTTGAATATAAGAAAAGCTGTAATCACCATCGCTATAGCCATCCATATGCAACATATCATTACTCTCCAATTGAACCAGTAGCTTGAGTTTGTTGTGTTCGCTGTTGTTGATGGATGCCAAGCATCTTTTAACTCTGTATATGAAGATGGTGACAACAATGATGATGATGATGATGTTGCCATTTTCACAAAGTTGAAGAAGAAGACAGATTTGAGAAAAACAAGAACAGAGTAAGACAGTGTTGGATTGGGTCAATTAAGATTTCAGTTAAATAGAAAGAATATTTCTTTTAGGGAATTTGAAATCGTGAGTGGGGTGATTAAGAAATGTGACGAAGTAAAGGGATAGATTCGAAGCTTTAAACCATGTGTTCTTCTTGCACATAAAGATGAATAAACCTTATATCTGATCAGATTTTAAATGAAATAATATTTAAAATAATAAAAAGGGGAGAAAAGTGAATAAAGAAGAAGATGGAGCTTAATTCGAAACCAAGAAAACAATTGATCCTCACAAAAAAAATGGGAAAAAACATGTGACTGTGTAAGAGTACACGATTCTTTGCTTTAGGAAAGACAAGTATTCTTTGAGAGAGAAATAAATTTGTAAATGCTCTAAATTATCATATATATATATAAGGTATGCAGACTAGCTTTAGGCATTCGGATACCAGATTCAAATTTACCTATATTACATCTATTTGGCTATTTTAAAATTATAGCTTTAGATTCAGTTTGATAAATTTTAAATTGAAATCAAATTTAAATATTAAAAATATTATATTTTGGCTCAGGTTTGTTCGGGGTTAGGTTTATATAAAAAGGAAAAAGATAAAATAAATTTAAATCCCATTGTACATAGAAGACGTAATTGTTGCGAGACAATCGGTTGACGATTTATGTCTTTGAAAAGAAAGCATTACTATAATTTTTAATTTCTTTTTGGCATATACTCAAACTGATGCATTGATATATGAGAATATAATCATATATATACGTGGACAAATTGTGGAATATGTATTGCGGATGATCAAAGGATAGAGAATCTATAAAGATAGTAAATAAAATAGTAAAAAGCATCTCTGTGTGGAGTCTCAATCTTTTGCAAATACCCAAAAAAGTGTATTAAAAGTTAAAAACTCTCAAACAGACATTGGGACTTATGCATTGTTTATGTGTCCTTTCTCTTTCAGTATATGTATATAGTCATGTATACATACTGATACACGTATAAAAATGTGTATAATATACGTATAACTCGAGAGATTCCATGTGATGGTTTGTGTTCAGTTATTAGGTTATATGGTTCCACCACTTAAAAAAAGGAATAAATCTTTAATATTTTAATTTTATAATAATGTTGTGCAAAAGATGTATTTGGGAGGCTTTATGAACCGTTGGATAATTGACGATATTATGTGTCAAAGAGAAATTAATGAAGAAATTATTAATTTATTTGGAACTTGGAAAAGAATGTAATTATGGGTTGCTTTTGGTCAAAGGCAGAGAGAGACTGCGTGAGAGAGTGTGGGACCCATTTAATACGAAGCGAAGACTTTAAAGATGTTTCAGAGATTACATGCAAACCCAAGAGACCACAGTTCTGCTGTGGGTCCCTTTCTCATTTAATGCTTTCAATCAAATCTGTACATTTCAAGTTCGAGAACAAATGTTTTTTGAGTTTCTAATTAGGTTTGAGTTTGAAACTTTAATGCTAAGCAATGTGGCTATTGTATTCAATGGGATTACTTTATAGCCAAATCATCAGAAGAAATGTTGAAAATGTGAAACAAGATTTTACCAACCAAAGTTAAAATTAAATCATTTTTAAAGAATATGATTAATATTTTATATTGGAAGTTAGGGAACATTCTAACCTCTTATTATAAAAGATTAATCGAAAAGTTAATTAATTTCTTACTAATTAGAATTAATGATTGTTATAAAAAACATATTATTAAAGTGTGATGTAGTTTTGAAATATTAGGTTATCTCACCTATTATGTTGATTTAGTGTTTTAGATTGTGATTGATATTTTATATCAGAAATTAAAATTATTTTAATATAATATAAATAATTTAAGAATTAATCAATTTATTGTTAATTAATTTTATGTTGAAAACTTATAATTTATCACGAGAAGTTCTTCGAAATTGTTCTACTTCTGTCGTTTTTATTGGAAATATGTCGGTAGCTGTTTCTTGGAAGGGAGGGTTAACTTGTTTTGGATTGTGTTGTTGATGATAATACATGGCTTGTTGTATACGATTAAAATATACATTCATAAGAAAAAAGCAAAAACTATATTAACAATAAAAAAAGTTGTCTGTTTTTTATATGGGCCATTAGAAGGAATGCTTATAGGTAACTCCAAAGAAACAAGAAAAAAGATCTTTAAAAACCAAAATATACGATCACTAGTGGACCAACATTGGGAAATGCTTATTGGTAATTCCAAAATATAATGTTGTAAGACTTTTGTTCTTGTCATTCGACAGCCAATGCAGTTTACGCATATAATTAAATATAGACAAGAAATCTACATAAAATGTCTATCACTAATGCAGCATCGAGTCACTTAATCAAAGTTATCAAACCTGTTCTAAGAATCTAACAAATACCGTCTTTCATGGCTTTGATAAAGAAAACTTTTCCCAATTAAATCAAATTGATATATTAGCGAAAGACAAAAAAAAAAAAAGAAGATTATTTTTGGCCTTAAAGACTTAAATGAGTTGTGAGGGAACAACTTCTGTCGGCAACTTGTTTTATTATCGTTTTTTTCTAGATTTCTCTTATGTTTGTAATGGAATAAAATTACACTGTTAAATTCCTGATTTCATTTCAATTTTACATATAACTAGAATCTGGAATGTTTTAATATATGTATTTCCTCTGTTTCATATCTAATAATATTTTAGGTAAAAAAATTGTATCAAAATATTTGATATTTTTAATTTTCAATATAAAATTAATTATATTTTTATTAATTTTGACAATTTTTATTATGAAAATTGATTTCTATTTGATTGAATAATTATTAAATATATTAAAAAGTATTTTTGGTTAAAAAATCAAAAATTAAATGATTTTTTAATCTATGTCTAAAAATCTTAAACATCATCTATCTATTGTGAAATAGAAGAGTATATACTTACATATATACACTTAAATATTGATAGTAAATAGTGTTTTTTACAGCAAATATAAGAATTTACATATTGAATTTAATTATAGAATGAGATGTGTGAATAATAATAGGTGATGCTACAGGTCGGCCACGTAGGTTTAAAAGAGAAGTCAACTGTCAAGAAAACAGAACTAAAAGAGCGTACAAGAGACGACAGCGATGCGACTTGAACGCTAAGTAAACGCGTTTGCAACAAAACTGCTGTTCCCTTCACGTTACTTACTACTACATTTCCTTTCCCAAAATCGACAAAACATACCAAGTAACTTTGTATTTGTCTCTATTCATGAATGAGTAAGTCTCACAAGGTTTCTCACCATAACAGCAACAATTCTTTAGTTTTTAACCAACAAAAGCAACAGTGAAAATTACATTGCATTGACTATTTCTAATATTTATTGAATAAATATCATTTATGAGATCGATGAAGCCAAACATGTTTCGGTATGAAAATTAACAGAAAAAAATATGGGAAAGAGAGTGATACCTTTCATGGGCAGGTTTCACAGTTTTCTTGCAGGATATATAAAAAAAGACCCGAAAGAAGAAAAAAATGTGGAAACAAACGAAAAAGATGATGTTTATATAAGAAACACAAAATATTAGATTTTTTTTTTAAATGTGAGTGTGAGGTATAAGAAAGTGTGGAAAGCATGAGGAGCCTTGCCAAATTGGGGATTAACAATAGGCAGTTAGTTAGCCTAGCTTACATGTTTCAAATAAGCAAGAATCATGTGTCTTAATTCCGTTGTTTTCTTAAACAATTTTGTATCAACTTAACAAAAATTAAAATTTTAAAACTATTAATACAAATAAAAGTTTTATGTTTTGATTGTTTTTATGTTTTTTCACCGAGTCGCCGCATATAATAATTATGATCTTAAACCGGATTTTAATCTTAACTAAACTCTTCTTGTGAATCAACATATCTCACTACTACTACTGCTACTCAATTTCTAATAATAAATTTGGAAATATATTTAAAATGTAATTTATGATGACAGACATTTCATTCGTCTTAGTTACTTCTTAAAAAAGTTACGATTTTTTAAGAAATGTAAATTCATAACACAAAAGGAATTAAACATGTGCATAGTTAGTTTAAAGATATAAAAGGTATTGGAACATAATTTTGGGCTTGAAGCCCATAAAGGTGACTATAGACTTTGGAAGTGATAATTGTTGTGATCTAAATAGGCCTAACATAGTTTTAGTTTGACCATTTCGGCCTAGGGTTTTATTATTGGTTACTACGACGACGTTTTAGACTTGACAAGCAGATACGGCCGAAACCACCGTGCGAAGCAAATCTCCGCCACGATCTGACTTGCCTAAATCTCAGTCCCACCGCGAAGCAGCTCTTCTCATTCTTTCCGTCAAAGAGGAAAAGTAATTCCTTGCCTTTAAACTGTGTTTCTTCCCTTGAATTTACGTTTGATCGAATCGAAAACTAGATGTCGTGATAGCTTACAACCAAAACTATCACAATTTTGAATTTGATAATAATTTGATTACAGATACGTCGTCGAAAATGTCAGTCGTTTCAAAATTCCACTTTTTCGGATGAGTAATAATCTCGGCATCGTCTCTGTTAATGGGTTTTCGAGTGGTTTCACATTAAACTTCTGATTCATGCTGTGCTAAGTACTGTAAACGTCACTGAAGGTGTGATAATAGCTTGATGTATCCTATTTTCATCTGTTTAGTGGTAAAAAGTGTCTTCTTTAATTAGTGTTTATGTGAAACACAATCCTCTGGTGGTTATGTTAATATTCCCATTGGAATTCAGGACCATAGCCTCTTTATCTTAATCCACTACATTCGAAGCCTCTGTCTCGACATAGTCATTGCTGTTCTCTTGAATTCAAGAGAAAGCTTGTGGTGGTTAAGGCATCTGCTCAACTTCAGAGATGAAAATGTATGCCCTTTTATATACTTCATGATCCATCTTCCATTCTGTATTTTTCATAAATCTTTCTCTGTTATGTTAGTTAAAATTTGTCTTGGATATTGATTGCAGAGTAAAGGGAAACGCAGGTGCACTAACCAATTTCGAGGTTCTTGACTTTCTGAATTCAAGAGGTGCATCAAAGGACACTACAAGAGTTATAGCTCCTATTGCTAGATCAGAATACAAGGTTTTTGCCCGGAAATATCTGTTCTCTAATGTCACTTGGCCTTACAAGTTCTTTTAGCTAATTTAAACGATCTTTAGGTCTATGATTATTTGATGGAGACTGCTGCTTCCACTCAAACGCGTGAGAGTGTTAATAGATTCGCAGAGAAATGCAAAGATTTCAAAGTCGCAAAAGCCGAGATTCTCAATATCATTAATCTCCGACCTTCTTCTATTGTCGAATTGTCGCCGGTTTGTTGTTGTTTCTATCTCACTACCAAATGTCACGATCAGTCTATCATTGCATATATTTTCTTACAGGTTTACTTGTTGATGTTTGTTAATCATGACTCTTGTAGATCATAGAGAAGCCGGATGATCGATTTAGCGACACAGATGGGACATTAGAGAAGATATTAGAGCTCGTTCAAGATCTGCTACCGCATCTTCCGACATCGGAAAGTCATCAAGAAAACGAAGAGGAAACAGAGAACGGTGAACAATAATAACATTGTGATCAAAGTTGTTGCAAGATTCATACTTTTCTGTCCATTGTATGTGGTAATGGTGTTAGATTTGTCCTTTGTCTAGGCATTTGACTTTAAGTTCATTTTTCAGATTGTACAAACTATTTTAATAGTTTCAGTTTCAATAAAATATTTAAAATTAATCCAAAATTAGAGAACATATATCAGTGAAGTTTACTATATTGTCTACTATATAGATTCATATTATCTTGAAACAGGTTGGTACATTAATTACTTGATGATATAAAAAGCATAGAGGTACGACTTACAAAAGTATGGAAGAATATGTTCGACAATTATACTGAACAGGAATAATACATCTTATATTAAAATACTTTTCTTGTCGAATATTATTTCAAATTTCGTTGGATAAGAGCATAAGGTTTGAAAACTTGCCACTAACAAAATAGGTATCTTAACCTTTATGAAAGCGTATGTAAATCATTCCATTTTTAATTGATAAAAATTGTGTAGAAATATTCAAAATTCGTATCCCGTATATACATCATGTGGTTTAGTTGAAGTATATACTCGAGACATAATCAGAATTATCGTATATTGTTGAATAACATCCAAGAGGAAATATCTAGACCATATTCTACGTGTGATCAATGGGTCTGGAATGATTTCTTTCGATTTATATATGAAGTAATTTGGACGAATCTCATTAATTTCACATATATAAAAGTTTGTCTGAGTATATGTAAATCAGAACACTTAAAAGATCACAATCTCTGGTATCATATGAAATCTCCACATCATCTAAAAAAATTTAAAACTAACTAACCCAAAAACAATGTTTATTGAGTAAATATCAAAACCCGAACCTCTATAAATTTACGTTGTAAGATTTATGATATGATGATGTTATAGGGATGATATGATGATGTGATGAGTGATGCAATGGAAGAAAGATATCAACTTTAAAAGTGGGTCTCACAAAATTTGATAGCTAGAAAATGTGCCAAAGTAATTTGTAATGGTCACGCTTAGCTTATCTTGTGTGATTTATTCCCACACCATTCTCGATGCTCTTTTAATTATTCTTCTTTGCTTTCTTCAATTAGTTTTTAGATTTGTTTCTTTTTCAGAATAAAAATTCATGTGAACCAACTATCAAGTATTCTCCCTAATATCCTTACAATCTTCTGTTTCCAACTTGTCTCAAGCTTTCCCTTTCAAGTCGTTTGTATTTTCTGCTCATATGTAATAATCATGCATGTAACAATGTAACATTTAAATGAAGTTTGAATTCTATTGAAAATTTTCACTAAACTTGATCTTGGATTAGCAGTAAAACTTGCCGACATACAAAAATATTATCAGTAAAAAATAACATGAAACGTCAAATTTAAAAGTAAGAAATTATAATTATATATGTTATTGATGTTAATCGTTTCTTCCACTTTTGTGAATATTTAATGATAGTTGATAACATGTGTCGCAGTTAAATGCCAAGTTGTAGCTCATCGGCGGAATTTTCATTTGAAATTTGGATTTCCTCTTTTTGACGACCAAAATCTAATACTTAGTCGGAAAGTAGATCCTCGGTTAGTTTTCTCCAATTTTATTAACTTTAGAAAATCACACAATAATTTTGTTCAAGATTTGGATGTTTATTAACAAAAAAAACCATAATATATAAACTATTTTAAATAATGTCACCATAAAACCCTAATATTAACACTTGAATCTGTATTAACAAAAAAAGAAAGACATGAATCTGTAAACGCTTCATGGGGATATAAACACTTGAATCTGAGAATTGTTCGTATTGCAATCGTTAATTTTTAAAAGAAGAAACGCCAATGTTATGTTTTACCATTCCAATAAAATTTCACATAATTGTTGTACTATTAAGTTACCATTCTGGTAAAAAAATTAGGTTACTGATTGATATAATAATTTTTGTATTATAAAGAATCTAGATTTTTAGCTATAAATAAATATAGTAGTTTTGAATTTGTGATATCTAAAGTTATTTGGTATGAAATATTACATATTATGAATTTAGTTAGCAAATAAATTTAGTTCAAGGATATGCTAATTGATGTCATTGTGGAAAGAGTAAATGAATTAATTTCTTATCTCAGGAAGTACAGATGATGAATTTAAAAATGCTATAATAATTACCAAGGAAATAATTATTGAAAATGGAATGATCCTTTATTTTCTTAGAAATGTGTTACTCATAGAAGAAAAAGTTATTTTCATGAGATTGGTTAGCTGTGAAATATCATTTGAAGAGTTCGTTTTTATTTATAATAGATCAAGCTATTGTTTTGTTACATAAATTATTTGAATAATATCAAGATAAGATGAGAGCAATCGATAATGTTGAATCATTTTTTTTTTAAATAATTGTTTTCGAAATACCTTTTAGACCCGATCAAACTCTTTAACTTTTATTTGGGAAATTAATAATTATGAAATGATATAGAAATGATGAATCGGAAATGAGCAGACGTAGAAAGAGGAGAAGTGAGAGGTGGCTAGAGAATAGATACTTTGCTTGAGAGAAGCGAGCGAGTAGAGCCCACCGAAGTGGTTCTTCTTCTTCGTTCTCTTTATCGTAATCCTCAAAACACAAAGACTCAGACAAAACTTCGAAAAACATATTATTCTCTCTCACTTTTGTCTCTGTTGTGTGATCATCAAGCCGCTATTTCTGAACTCATCTGACGGCTCACATTGTTTGACTGGGTCCCATGCTTTTAAATCTCAGCCGTTGGATTGATAAAGATGATTTGGTCAAGTTGACGTGGACCCACCCAAAGAATGTGGAACCACCGACGCTTCCTTTTTTCGTATATACGCTTCATATTTATACGCTTAATTCCAAATTTAAAGCTTTCACTTTTAATCATGATCACCAAAGCTACGCGTTTAACTTTCCCAAAAATCCTTTTTTTCGTATTTAAATTTGAGAAAAATTGATTAAATCTTTATTTTACAAAAAGGAGTAAATTAAACATTTGCAAGGTTCTACATTAATTATTAAATTTTGTGTCGATTTTCAAAAAACTTCTAAATTTGTGTTTTATCCTATCATTATCTTTAAACACATGAAAAATCTAAGCAAAATAGATTTTGAATAGATCAAAATCGAAGAACAATGGCTTCTCTGATCCATTGATTATATCGAGCATTATGAGAATCATCTTCTTTTTTAGTGAAAATTAATACTGAAGATCTCGTTGAGGACAAACAAACACTCTAAATTACAAAATTGTTTAGAAAAATGCAAATAATTTCATGAAAAAAATCAAAACTTTGAATAACAGAAAAGAAAGAAAAACAAGCTGTAATTCAAATGACTTGACTGAAGATAAGAGATACGTAATCAAGCAATTAGTGTTCAATTGATTGATGAACTTGCTTCTTTATTCTTCTTTTCTTTTCTCTCTTTTATTTGATTTTTTATTTTATATTTTGTGGTTAGTTGAAGAGGATTATTGATTTTATCGCTTCTCTCACTCTTAAAACTGTAAGAAACAGAGCCTCATCAACCAAAAGATGAAAAATAAGCGATGGTTCTTCAATTTTGATCGGTTCAAAATCTTTTTTTTTCAGGTGTTGCAGAGATACAACATGTCAGTAGACAAATGCAATTAACAATTCTAAATTAGTTGAAATAACGATAGGGTAAAAAACTGAGTGGTCAATGTAAAATAAGAAGTATTTTTAAAAGTAACATAAATTGATAATTAATTTGAAACTTCACGAGTTCAATATTTAATTTACCTCTTGTAAGTTTTTTTTTTTTTTGTCAATTAGCCTACTGGCTTTTAAATCTCCTCCTAGTACTACAGATAGGGGGTTCGATCTCTGGTGCCTTGAAGATTTGTAAAGTGACTATACCACTGGACCACTTGTCCTCGGCACCTCTTATAAGTTTAATCGACTTTTTTTCTTATTTTTTTGGAGAATGATCATTATTATATTGATTAATCGTCTTCACATCTTTTCAAACTTGAGAATTTAATAAATACAGATAATAGGAAAATTTTCTTCAGTTTAACAAGATGACACATAATGAGAATATATTTACCAACCAAGCTTCATGATTTGGTGCCCACATAAGTGTAAACCTTAGAAATAATTGGGACCAAAAAAATTATTTTATCTAAATACCAAAAACGAATGAACATTTTTGGAATTTTATTTTAAGATTAACCTTGAGTATTCTTAAGGTCATTAAAGGTACATATATTGACTCACAAAATGGATAATTAAATTTTAGATAGCTGCAAAAAGTTATTTTGATTGAAAAATTGAGATGTTTACTTATGTTGTATAAAAACAAAATGAACTCTTACAATATAAACAAATGATAATTTATAATTAAAAAAACAAATAAATTTTAAGAGTGTGAAGTTAAGTAAGTGATAGAAGTAGTTTTGAGTGGAGACAGCAATCCCGAGGAGAAGAAGGGTCCTCCTCTTGCTTCCTTCTTATTCACATCCCAACCCTCTCCAATTTCTTCCATGCCTCTTCTCCTTTCTCTCTTCTCCTTTCTCTCTCTAGATTTTGTCCATCATTTTGTCTTAAACTTCTCACTCTTTCCAACCAAACAAACAAACATAACTCAACAATGGGTCTCACTTCTCTTCAGGTCTGCATGGATTCAGATTGGCTTCAGGTACTATTACGTTTACACATTGTTCTTATTCATCCTACAAGTTTTAACATTGTAATTCGCTAAATTATTGTTGATATTAACATGTAAAGTATATATAAATCATAAATAACAAATCTTACGTTTGCTAATTATAGAAAGTATTTGTTATAAACTGAATTTTTTTCTATGTTTAAAAGTGAATTTTTGAATATATGTTTTTCTTTTTGTCTCTCATGTAAATGTACAATTTTCATTTGACCAATAGATCTTAAGCACCATAACCTTCATTTCGGCTGCAAGTAATGCATTACAGAATTAAACAATTTGATATGGTTTTGTAAATTGTAATGTTAGGAAGCTGAGTCATCAGGAGGAAGCATGTTAGATTCTTCAACGACTTCTCCATCAGCTGCAGACATACTAGCGGCGTGCAGCACTAGACCACAAGCCTCGGCCGTGGCTGTAGCAGCTGCAGCTTTGATGGATGGTGGAAGGAGGCTGCGTCCACCTCACGACCATCCTCAAAAGTGTCCTCGTTGTGAGTCAACACACACTAAGTTCTGTTACTACAACAACTATAGCCTTTCTCAGCCTCGTTACTTCTGCAAGACTTGTCGCCGTTACTGGACCAAAGGCGGCACTTTAAGGAATATACCAGTTGGTGGTGGTTGCCGGAAAAACAAGAAACCTTCTTCCTCTAATTCCTCAACCTCCACTTCTTCTGGGAAAAAGCCATCCAACATTGTTACCAATAATACTTCTGACCTAATGGCTTTAGCACATTCTCATCATAATTACCAAAATACTAGCTCTCTAGGGTTTTCACATTTTGGAGGGACTGGGATGATGGGATCTTACACAACTCCTGAACATAGTAACCTTGGTTTCTTGGAGAGTAAGTATGGTGGTTTACTTTCCAAAAGCCCTAGACCTATTGATTTCCTGGACAGTAAGTTTGATCTCATGGGAGTCAACAATGAGAATCTGGTCATGGTTGATCATGGAAGTAACGGAGATCATCATCATCAGCAACATAATCATCATTATCACATTGGTCATCACGGCTTAGGTCTTAACAACAACAACAACAACAACAATGGCGGATTTCATGGGATTTCTTCTGGAAGCAATGGAAATGTTGGTGGTGGTCTCATGGATATGTCGACATGTCAGAGACTTATGTTATCAAATTATGATCATCATCATTATAATCATCATGAAGATAATCAAAGGGTAACAACAATAATGGATGTGAAGCCAAACCCAAAACTGTTGTCGCTTGATTGGCAACAAGATCAAGGCTACTCCGACGGTGGTGGTAGCGGAGGCGTAGGAAAATCTGACGGTGGTGGATATATCAACGGGTTAGGATCTACTTGGAATGGTTTGATGAATGGCTATGGATCGTCCACTAAAACAAACTCCTTGGTTTAATTTATTAATCAAAACATTTTCTTGCCGTCATTAACTAGTAGTAGTAGAAGAAGAGAAGCATTAAAATTATATAAAGGTTTGTTTGGTTAGCCAGTATGTATTACTTTCGTGATTGATCGCAATTACGGAAGTAATTATAATTAGTAATACTGATTAGGGTATTCAGAGAGATGTTTCGTTATGTTTGTGTTCGTGTGGTTGAGGTGTAATGTTTCTTGGTATAAGTAGTTCCCTTTTAACATTTGGTAAGTTAATTCTATATAATGAATGTAGATGCACGGTTATATAATATTGTCGGATGCATGGTTGATCGGTTCCAGAATTTTTTTAATCGTTTCAACAATTTGCGGATGAGTTATACCTAGCAAGAGGTGGACCTCAGTGGTTAGCTCCGACTCTGGACGAGGATCGTGCGGCATGTCGTGAACTATAAACCATAATGTGCTCTGTTTTTTCCTCTTCTAATGTTTTTTATAGAGCCATGTCTTTTTAAAACACAATTTAGTGTGTTATGTAAACAACTCAAGTTTTCACTATCAAAAAATACATATATATTAAAAAATATCAAAAAATACATATCAAAAAATATCTATCACATCATTTTCTCTTTCAAATAATATACTAAAATCTAATGTATAGGATTGTAAAACCTTTTGAAAATACGTATATGTTATATTATGTATTATATATATTTTTGTATAATTGATTTGTATTTTTGGAGATGAAAAATAAAATTGCAAAACATAAAGATTGAAAAAGTATTTTCAAAAAAGACATATGCAAGTATTATTGTATATATTAGTAAAATAATATATACATTTTAAAGTATATAAAGATTTGTACAAGCTCTAGATAAATAAATAAAACATTTATGTGTGGAATTTTTTTTAAATGTTCTAGATTTTAATATAAAGATATTCTTAAGACTTAATAAGAATGAAAAAATATATTTAGTATTATTGAAATATTTATAATTAAACTAATTTTTAAAATGAAATATTTTATTGTTATATATTAAAAACACATTATCCACATAATTGCGCAGGTACAATACTAGTACAGTAGTAGCCGATAAAATATGAGATTCTAAATATGCTCAATAAGAATCAGAGTCGTTTAGCGTAATATAGGAATCCGAAGGTGGTTCTCTCTGGTTCTTTATAATTCAGCTGTCATAATAATTATCATTCTCCTTTTTAATGTGTCTGCATTGTAATAAGCGATGTTGATAACAAAAAATGTGTCCGTATTACGTTTTTTTCTCGTTAGTGTCATTTTATGTTAAAAAATTACTAGCTGTAAATGGATGGTGACTTTCATCCTAGTGCCTACAAAATTTAGAAGAGATTTAAACGATTTTAAGTGATATGAACATTAAGCATTGATGTTTCTCTTGTAGCATAATTGCCGTTTTTTCCGTTCTAGATTACTCCGACGGTGGAAAGTTCATGTCCGTATATCATCAACCGAAACAGACTATTTGACTCGAATACTTTTTCGACATAAAAAGACGATACTAGTTTTTCAATTTGGAATATATTCTAAAGAGAAAATAAGAGATAAAAATCTGGTGAAGGTACATAAATCACGCCATCACAACTCTTGAAAATGAATCTCTAATGATGTTCCTTTTACATATTTATTCACATTGAGAGTTCTCTAGATCTCAAGACTGAAAATTGTCATATATAAAGATAACACGAACCAAAACTAGAAAGCAAAAGAAACCTGTTCAAGAATTTGTGAATGACCAATCGATTTTATAAGCATCGCTCTTCGAAAGCTTTTGACGGATTGTCACCATCGATCTGCGAGTGATGAGGGAAATCAAGTGGCATTTCTTCAGGTGAGAGCCAAGCTTCTCTGAAAACCCTCGAGACTTCCTCAAAAACTACTCCATTGCCTTCAGGCGTGAGATGGAGTCCATCACTGCGTATAGGCAACAACAACAACAACCAAGAACCAAAATCATTTATAAACAACAAAATTGATTCAGGAGATGAGTGAGTGTTCTTGAAAACCAACGACGTTTTGAGATCAGATTCAGAAATAGACCTTAGGTACTTTTTCTGCCAATCATTGGTTTCTTGCATCTTAGACCATAAGTTCACACATCGTAGACCGAGTTCCTCGGCTAATGCAACACAATGTTGTGCGTATATGCCAGTTGTTTCGTTGGTTCTCTCCGGCTCTTTCATGGCTTTATCGCCATAGATTGATCTGACGTAACACATTCACTGGCTCATTTACGAGAAGTGTCGGACTTAATGTATTGAAAAACAAAAATGCAAAGAAGAATGAGAATGAAGTCTACTCTGCATAACTTTGCCGTCCAGCTTCATCAATTGGTGGTGGAGTTACAAGCACAATTAGCATAGTAGGTGAACATTTCTATAAAACAGAGTCATTCGCTTTTAAGTCACAATCAGTCCAATAAAGGAAGAAATTTAAAGAAAAGTCAAATAAAAGCGAGAGAATCAGGGAAGCATATCAAACCTTCAAATGCTGAACAATTTTTTTGATGTTATCTTTGTACTCTTCCACCGGCACATGTTGCCTATCACTCGTTCTTCCATTGAGAGCTGCATCGTTTGCACCAAAGAATATCGTCGTAGCAGCAGGAGAAGGAGAAGACGAAGAGCCCTAAAGAAAGAAAGGGTAGAAAACAGAGTATGATATATAAGCCCAACCAAAACAACTTCGAAATACAAGAAGAGTTCTCTATGATATGTACATGTAATTGCTTTTACCATTTCAAACATCATATTTCAACTCAATTCAGAGCATTGATCATCCATGGAAATGTCATAAATCAGCACATCCAAGATTTCATATTAGAAACATCCAAAACTGAATCCAGATATTCAATACTTTTAGAGGACAGTGAGGCTCATGAGCAAAAAATACTTTTTGTGTCATCAGCGAAACCATGATCCAGAAGATTTTAACAAGAGACGAACACCCCCAAGATCTCAATCATAGTATTATTCACAATTTACAACAAATGATGAACAAAATCATCATCCCTTGACTAGCAAATTCGCGTGTAGATCAAATTTGGATCAACATTGTAGACTCACGCAGCGAGATAGATTATCGAATCTTCAAATTCTAAAATAAACAACTTGAGAGAGAGTGATAAGAGTTCTAACGAGAGGGAAAATGTGATGAAGCAAGAAGAGAGCCCATCGGGTGTTGTAGCCACCATAGCCACGAACTACAACATCAGCCTTACGAGAGTAAGCATCGGCAAGAGCAGATCCCCAACCGCCGTATCTGAACGACTGCGCCGTTATCGAATCGCCGAAGAGAACTATCTGCGGCCTCATCTCTCCGTCCGCCATATTCGGGTGGCAAACTGAAGAAATTCCAGTCGTTTCTGAGCCGGCCCATATGGAATGGGCCTTAGTAAACATATACCGAACCGGTTTAGCATAACCGGAATACATCGGTTTGACTTTACTTCCACTGATCTATTATTAAACAAAAAGGAAAAAAAGATAATTAAAGATATTGAACGTGATGGACAAAATCTTGAAGATATGCAAAATCTCTCGATTTCATTCATATTTTCCCTCTTTTTTAATTCGGGGGAAAATGGCAAAAAAATCCTAAACTTTCAAAAGTGATTTTTAAAAATCCCTATTTAAAAAAAATATATTTAATTTTAAACTTTTTTTTGTTGATTTACCAAAAAAAAATTCAAATTTTTGTTAACCGAGCTATTTTAATCAAGTGTTAATTGACTTAACTATCCATCTAAACCTTATTTAATCCTGTTTATAACTTCTGTTAAATATTATTACACATTTGAAAACGATTGCTTCATTCTAATCTAGTCCTACCATCAAGCCTCACGACTTTTTCATATTTCCTTATCTAATTTTCTGCAACTAGGAGAGTTTTCCCCAATTTGTTTTATTCAAATTACAAACTACAAGATTTCTTCTTATTATACTCACATTTCAAAATTAAAATTGTGAGGAGGAAGAACTTTCGAAGCCCAGTTTGTGTTTGGGAAAGAAAGCTCAAATCCAGAGTGTGAAATTGAAAATAGAGAGCACAAAATTAAGTGGTAACTAGGAATGATTGTATTGTTGTATGTGATGATGAGGATGATGACGATGGGACAAAAGAAGAGGGATGTGATGATGAAATTGCTTCTCGGCTAGAAAGAGGAGTCTAATGTGACGAAGAAGATAGAAATCGTGTAGGGAATGAAGAGGAAATTTGTGAAGATTTTGAAGCAGGTTTTGGAGATAGTGTTAAGAGATGAGAACTTGTTGAGTGATGATGATAGTGGTGATGATATATGGGAAGATGAAAGATTATAGATCCTTATTTTTTTGACGATGATGAAGTTGATGCTTGTGAGTGTGATGGTGAGAGATTAGAGCCCGAGAATGAGAATGATCTACTCAAATTGGGAAAAAGTTCTAATTTTCCAGAAGATTTTAATAGAGTTGTTTTTAAGGTATTCTCTAAAATCTATATATGATATTAAGCTTTACAAGTCGAAAACATTAGGATTGGTGCTAGATGTTCAGTCTTGGATGTCAATTTTCCATAGAAATATTATCATTCATATGAAAATAGGCTTCAAAAAATGCAAATAAATGTACTTTGTTAATGAACATATTTGTTTGATGTCCGGTTCTTCTAAATTGTTGAAGAGAGAAACAATAGCTTGGTTGCTTAAGGAGAAATTAAGAAAAAATCCAAAGCTAACAAAACATGAGATGGTTGTTGAGATGCAGAGGAAGTATAATTTTGGAGTTAGTGAAGAACAATGTAGGAAAGCAAATTCGAAATTGGCCAAAGAAAGAAGAGCAAGTCATGAAGCACATTTCAAATGTATGTGGGATTATCCATCAGAGGTTTTACAATCTAACCGATACTCTACTTTTGAGATTGAGACTATTTCAAGTCTAACCATTGGAAGCAAACAAGTCTAACCTACATAACGTGTAGCAAAACCTACACAACGTATAGCAAAACCTACTTAACGTGAATCAAAACCTACACAACATGTATCAAAACCTACATAAGGTGTAGCAAAACCTACATAACGTGAATCAAAACCTACATAACATACCAAAACCTACATAACGTGCGAAAACCTACACAACGTGTAGCAAAACCTACATAATATACCAAAATGACACAACGTGTAGCAAAACCTACATAACATACCAAAACCTACATAACGTGAATCAAAACCTACATAACATACCAAAACCTACATGACATGTAATTTTGTGCTATAATATACGTTATGTAGGTTTTGGTTCACTATTCATCTTCTTCAACCTAACTTTTCAAAATTTTCAAAATTCTCTGATTAAACTTTAAATTTTATGCTATAATCAAGATACTCAACCAGTATTCAACACAAAGCAACTCAATTCACTCAACAAAACTCTCATATTCGAGTTATATGAAAATACCTAATTTTGGAATTATGAACTTCCATGAAAATAGAGCTAATGAATTCATACCTTAGAGAACAGATGAACATGACTATAAAATACCTAAAATTTCAAGAAATTTTACTGTTCATAGTTGGCAAAAAGTTATTCTAGTAATTAACCTATTTTATTGAACTATTCTAGTCATTTTTCATAAAATAATTACATGATCTGGGTTGCCTAATCTTGGGTAGGGAATTGTGAAAGTCATCTCACATGTTTTGTTTATTTTGCATATTAGAAAACCTCTAAGACCAAACTAAAACGAATATGTTTGTCTACAAACTCAATTATGAACGGGCCATGTTATGATTAAATAAAACTTATTGATATGAAGTTATTAACTATTTGGAAAGTGGATCTTACTAAAACTGATCATGTTATAAATTGTTTTACATTCGTATATCCTGAAGAAGGTGCTGAAGATTTTATACTGAAGTCGGTAAAACTCTCAAATATACAAAGATTAAGAGATTCTCTAACAAAAGTTGATGATTTATCTTTCACAAAGAGTATCCAGAAGAGATAGCTAGAAATAGAGAATGTTTGTGCTTTGGACTCATCTATTCACTCGCAATGCAAACGCGTAAAGATTTGAGCTCTCCGATGCAGATATCTTGATAAAATGATTTGTTATATACAAAATCTTAAAAATCGGAGCACTTAACCCTACTTTTATGATATTCTCTACAAGTTTAATCACATAAACCAAATTTCCAGCCGATAATAGTATTTTTTTCTGATTGAATTTAGTAGGGAAAAGAGAGAAGGGTATTTGATTCACATGGTATATATATGAGCAAAACTTTATATTATATTCATTGGGAAGATCAGTTTTTTTTTTCCTTACAAGAGATTTGTAAGCTGGTTTAATGGAAATCGCTAAGAAGATTTGCTGGCTAATTAACTCATAACACAGAGAAAGACTAAAAAGATTAAGAGAGAATTAATCTCTCGTTGATCAACAAAACAAGCTTTGGTAATGATTGTAACTTTTTGTAAAGATCATCCCATAGCAACAAAATAACACTCAAAACCTGAAATGGTGTTTGACAAGGAATTAATGCAGGCCGAAGATCCTAAAGTATTATAGATATGGCATTTGAAAAGAGAAAACAAATACTCGTTCATGCGGAATCATCTGTAAGTCGGTGAGTGCACACGTGTGATATAACTGACGTCGTATCAGTACTTTTTTTTATTGGTATACAAATATGAGAAATATTTATTTCGTTCACAAAACTGATTATATTTATAGTTTAACCCTGCATATAAAAACCGATGATAAGTAGGCTAATAATAACAGTGTTTCTTTACTATACTAAAGTTCGAATTTTCTACCTATAATATAAAAAAGAGAATTAAAAACTACTAGGCCAATTAATAAAAAAATCCTCCAAATAAAATAAATATAAAGTTATATCATTTTTAAAACTAATGTAATATAACTTCTATACAATTTTTATAAACCTTTTATGATTATATGTATTAGATTTTCAAAATTTTAAAATGAATCTCTTGTTATTAAAATTTCAGATTGATAAATTTATTATTAAGGATTAGATTGCATTTAGAATTATTATATTAATTTATATTTATTTTACTTCTAGAAAACATTCTCATTTCGACCGTGTTATAAATTTTAAGACTGAAATTAATTCAGAATTTATAACTACTTTTAAAATAGATTTAAGATAGATTTTTTTTGTCAACGGCAAATTATATTGGGTCACAACTGGCCGGCCCAATAGCCAAATTCCTACATAATGTAGGTGGAGAGATTCGATTTCTGGTTGTGCAAATGAGCTGCCTTATGTGGACTTACCGTCTGCCACTGAGGTAAGAGCCATTTGCGATTTAAGATAGATTTAGTTACAATTTTTAATATGAAAAACTAAAATAAATAAAAATTTACTAGATAAAACTTTAATAACAAAGCTATTCTGGTACAATCTTGATTCATATATCTGATTCCTTATGATTGAATTTAACTATAGTTTTATCCTCAAAATTTCGATTTGTAGCCACTAATCTTTGGTTTCACTAAATTCTAACTTTTATTTTATTTTTATAAACAAATAATCATAAAATTTGACATTATATTTGATTATGTCATACATTATATATTATAATTTTGGTTCACAAATAATTACATCCATTCATTAATGAATGAGGTTTAAGTTTAGATTTAATTTTTGATAAAAGTATATTATTGAGTGAGATTCTTAGCAAATTCAAATTATCAGGTATAGTTTCAATTTCAATAATTGGTATCGATTTTGGTTTGGGTTCTAAAATAACATCTAAAAAATAATATTTCAAATTATCAACACACATCTACAAACCTAAATGAACACACATTAAAAAAAAATTAATTGAAAAATCTAATAAGAATATATCGGGTACAAATTTAATTTTTGATTTGATTCTAGTTTAAGTTTTTTAGATTCGATTTTTCGGGTACATAGATTTAGGACTCATTCTGGTATTTTGTCGGGTTTAGTTCTTCTATTTTAGTTTTCTGATTCTTTTGATTTAACACTTATTCGAATATTTTTAACTTTTGGATCAGGTTCGGCTTGTTATATAGCGAGTTCGGGTTCATGTATTTTTATATGAAAATTCAAAATTAATGAATATTTAATAGAAAAACTCTAAATATAAAATTTATATCTTCATTTGGTTCCGGTTTGGGTTCAATTTTGGTTTTCAGATATATAGATTTAGGATACATTTCAGTATTTTATTAGATTTTGTTCTTCTACTTTAGATTGATTTTGGTTCGGTTTACGAATTTCTAAAACAAAATTTCAAAAATAATATTCCAAAATTTTAATATGGATCTAACCGTTTAAATAACAATAAAAAAATTATCAATATCCCGCATTATAACATAGTTATAATCCTAGTTAATGATTTTTTTTTGTCAACGGCAAATTATATTGGGACACAACTGGCCGGTCCAATAGCCAAATTCCTACATAATGTAGATAGAGAAACTCGATCCCTGATTGTGCAAATGAGCTGGCTTATGTGGACTTACTGTTTGCCACTAGACTAAGAGCCATTTGTAGTTAATGATTAAATTGCAAAAATATTTAAGAACTCTAAAATATATTGTAAAAAAAAGTTGAAAATGACATTTTCTAAAAAATCAAAAATAAGTTGAAAGAGGCCTAAATCTCGTTCTTTTCCGATGGCCTATGTCTCGACTTAAACTAAACTCTTGATTGATAATATTTTTTTGTTAGGATAATATTTTTGTAAGAACAAATCCTATTTGAAGATTTTGAAATAAATAAATATGATTTGCTCTTATAACAATATTATATTAAATAAATAATTTACAAATCAAGATCTGGTTTGAATCGCGACATAGGCTATTGAGAAAAATAAACGAGTTAGGCCCAATATCTGATCGGCTCTCAGGCCCACTTAAGTCTTGTCTAGGTTATATATGAGAAATTCTAAGAGATGCTCTCAAAATACTCTTCTTCAAAATTCTTTTCCTTTGAAAAATTGGACTAAGTAAAGAGCTTTTCTGAAAGAAAATTTAGCTGTACGTGCAATTTTGCAATTCCTGTTTTCTATGTGTCAAGTGAGACAAAAGTTTGGTCAGTTGTACTGTACTTGGAAGATAATGATTTGACACTGGACAATGTAACGACAAGAGTCGACATTAAAATTGACAAATTATTTGATTAACCAACCGAACCGAAATCTAGCGGATTTAATAAACCGGGTCAAAAAGGTTTCGTTGCTGTTTAAATGTATTTAAAAAGGCTTCATTATTGGGCCATGTTCTTTGGAATCTGTCTAAAGCCCATAATGTTAGAGCCCCTTGTTCCTAAATGGGATTTAATGTCGTTATCTTCTTCCAGAGCTGAGAGAAGCATTCTTCACGATTTCTCCTCTAGTGAAAACATTTGCCAAAGCTCAAGTCTGAAGACATCAAGAGCTTAAAACACACCCAAGCACTGTTCAGATATTGTTAAAGACCCGATTACAATTTCCCAATTCTTATCCAATTGGTTCAGAATTTCAGGATTTTCTATCTACTTTTGTATCTGCTTTTCTATCTTTTGTTACATAGTTCTTAGGAATTGCTTCTGTAAGTCTGAACCTTTAATCTAATGAAAACATTTGAGAAAAATTTGAGTAAGTCTAAGAGCAATTAACAGGGGAAGGCACAACAGTCTCTAGTTTTCTCTAGGTCTACCTGAGAACTAAAAGAAACAATAAAATAAAAATAAAATAAAAACTGCCCGAAACGCCTGCCCGATCTACCCGACTCTTTCCAAAGAGGTTTCCCCTTTTGCCCCGTCTCTTTCTCTCTCTTCCTTTTTTTTCCTTGGATTAATTTTTCTTCGATTCAACTCTCCTCCTGGATCGAAACATCAGACGGTTTTCGATTTGTGTTTAGTCTCCACGCTCTTTTACGGATTTTGAGTGCTTCTTGTTCGTGGATCATCGCGGTTAGGTTGGATCGGATTTTCAAATACACCGAAAACCCTAGAGACTCTTCAACGGAAGAGATTCTTCTTCTATTCGTCGCGGAATTAGGGTTTCTCAAAGGGATTCATTTGATGGTCGAGGAATTCTGAAAGAGGAATTAGGTTTTCTGTAATTTAAATGTTGTTCGAAGGAGAAGAAGATGAAAGAAGACTATGCATGGGAGGGTTTGTGAGGAGAGCAAGAAAGGTCATCATCCTCGGCTTATGTTTAGACCTCCTTCGCGTGTAATTTCGAGCGTTGAGGCTTCTGGTTCTTCGTCTCTCTTTCTTTCTTCATCCTCTTCGTTTTCTAAGGTATTCATCCATTCCCATCTATTTCGCTTTTAATTTTCAATTGATTTTTATATAATTCACCCTGGTGCGTTATAATTCGTTTGATTTGGGTCGTTTCGTTGAAGAATTCGTGGACATGAGTCTTCTTTATATCTGTTTTGGCTTTGATTGATCAAATTTTTGAATTGTATTTGATTAATTCACATATTTGGGCGATGGGCTTACTGTTTATTTGGTTGTTTGATGTTTCGCATCGTCCTCTGTAGGACGGACGCAGAATTAGTGTTGGTGACTGTGCTCTCTTTAAACCACCTCAGGATAGCCCACCCTTCATTGGTTTGGTTCGTCTGGTCATTCCTGAAAAAGAAGGCAAGTTTAAGCTTCGTGTGAATTGGCTGTATCGACCCGCAGAATTAAAACTTGGCAAAGGCATCCTTTTGGAGGCTCAGCCGAACGAAATCTTTTATTCCTTTCACGAGGATGAGATACCGGCTGCATCCTTACTGCATCCGTGTAAAGTTACCTTTCTTCCAAGAGGCGTTGAATTGCCATCTGGGATCTCTTCATTTGTCTGTTGGCGAGTTTATGATGTTATGAACGAATGCATATGGTGGCTGACTGATCAAGACTATATAGATGTGAGTTTCTATATATATCACCTTCTATCTTGTTCAACATAAATCTGATTTTGCTTTGGTATTAAACTTCTTTTTTACTCTTGCAGGAACGGCAACAAGAAGTAGATAAGTTATTGTGTAAAACTCGTTCCAAAATGCATACAACATTTCAACAAGGTGGTCGGTCTCCTAGGTCAATGAATAGTCCGACAACTTCGCAAGTTAAAGGTGGAGCAGATGGTATGCAGAACAACAACTCCTTTTCTTCACATGGTAAGGGAAGAAAGAGAGAACGTGCTGATCAGAGTTCTGAATCTGTGAAACGGGAACGGTCCAGTCGGGTTGATGATAGTGGACCTGCTTTCCTTAGAACAGAAAGCAATTTGAAATCGGAGATTGCAAAAATTACAGAAAAAGGCGGGCTAGTGGACTCAGAAGGGGTGGAGAGATTGGTACAGCTCATGCTGCCTGAGAGGAATGAGAAGAAAATAGACTTGGTTGGCAGATCAATTCTTGCAGGTGTTGTGGCAGCAACAGACAAGTTTGATTGCCTCAGTCGTTTTGTCCAGCTTAGGGGATTACCTGTTTTCGATGAATGGCTCCAGGAAATTCATAAAGGGAAAATTGGGGATGCGAGCAGTCCCAAAGACAATGATAGATCAGTGGACGATTTTTTATTGACCTTACTTCGTGCTCTTGACAAGCTTCCTGTGAATCTCAATGCTCTTCAGACTTGTAACATAGGAAAGTCTGTTAATCATTTGAGATCGCATAAGAACTCAGAAATTGGAAAAAAGGCAAGGAGCTTGGTTGATACATGGAAGAAACGTGTTGAAGCAGAAATGGATGCAAAGTCAGGATTCAATCAGGGTGCATCTTGGCCTAGCAGACCTCGTCAGTCTGAAGTTTCTCACGGCAGTAGACATTCAAGTGTATCTGTTGATGCTACCAAGACATCAGCATCACATCTACATCCTTCCAAGTCTGTTTCTAGCAAGATACCATCAGAGAACAGTGTAAAGTCTGCAACAACATCTCCAAGTTCTACTAGATCAGCCCCATCACTTGGAACTGGTGTTGCTGTTGGTAACGATGGACAGCAAAGAAATACTGGTGCACTCCATAGAGAAGCTGGGTTGAGCAGGAGCTTCTCATCACAAAAAACTTTTACTTCTGAGAGAGTATCTCAATCAACTCTGATACCTGAAAAGAGTACTGACATAACTGAAGGTTGCAGTAATAAGTTGATCGTTAAGCTTCCAAAACGTGGTCGTAGTCCAGCACAGAGTGTTAGTGGAGGTTCCTTTGAGGATCCTGCAGTGGGTACTAGCAGAGCGCCGTCACCTGTTCCTTCAGAGAAGCATGATCAATTTGACCGAAACGTGAAGGAAATGAATGACACATATCGAGCTAATTTCAGCCCTGATGCTAATACTGAGTCTTCGCAAAACAATGATCAAAAAAATCTATCAACAGTTTCAGATGAGGTAGCTGGTTCCTCTTCTGTTAATGCTGGCGATGAGCATAGAAAGGCGGTTAATGATTCTAGTAAAGTAGCAGGAATTGTCAAACCTACTTCTCCTACATTAGGAGATGATGTCAAAACTGGTAAAAGGCATGGTGGATCACACAGCTCAATGAACGCCTTAATTGAAAGTTGTGTCAGGGACTCTGAGACAAATGCATGTCTGGCTGGTGCGGATGATGTTGGAATGAATCTTTTAGCTACGGTAGCTGCTGATGAAATGTCTAAATCCCCTGTCGCATCACCCTCTGTATCCAGGGTTTCAGATTCCTTGATGAATGTTAACTCCACTGCAGAGAACCATACAATACGAATCACAAATTCTTTGGATGGCTCACCGCGTGAGCAAGCTGAACCTGTTGCCAAGGATCCCACCACTGTTGACAATGAGCATCATGTTAGTAGTGGTGGCGAGCAGTTGGCAGCTGAAGAGAATATGAATGATTTTAAGACAGGAGAAGGGTCAAGTGACAGTGGGGTAGTTAGTGACCTGAAAACTGATGTTACATCAGAGACGTGTCGAGTCACAGATACAACAAAAAGGACAGGAAACTCTGGGTTAAGTGAATGTAAAGCTATTGGTAGAATTCAAAATGCAGCAGATTCTTTGGCTACCGAACATTTACACTCAGACGTTGTTGGTGATATTGAAGAGAAGCCGAAGGTGATATTGAGTTCTAAGGTAGTTAACAAAACAGGTGAAGGCGTATCAGTTTTGTCAGAATTTGCCAAGGATATGAGTACTGCAAATATTGATACACTGATGACTGAAAATAAGTCTGATGTTATATCAGTGGCAGATCGCATTTCAGATACAGCTGAAAGGGTGGAAACCTCTGTACCAACTGAATGTATTAAAGCTGTTGACTCAAGTCCTAAAGTAGAGTCTCTGGCTGGTGGCACTTCACCTTCCGATGTCGTAGGTGAAAATTCAAAAGAGCAGAAACCTCAGGTACCCTTGAGTTCTGATATACAAGTTTCTTCTGGGATACCCAAGGGCATCCTTGCGTGTGTTGATAGATTGGTAACAGAAAAGATCAATGACGTGGGAGTTAATCATATTAACCAAACTGATAAAAAGAAGAACAAGCATGTGCCAACACTTCTGGACCCATCTGCAACTAATGGTGAAGTTGAGCATGCAGCGTTGTCTCAAAAGAGTACGGAAGTTGATAAACGGTGCTCTGCAGTGTTAGGTCCTCAAGTAATATCACCTAAAGTTGCAGAAGATTCTAGGAGACCAAATGGGACTAGAGTGAGTGGTGCTGATGGTGATGAAGCAGAGGAATGTACATCTGTTGACAAAGATGTTCCTTCAATTTCCAGAGTTGAATTTGATCTAAATGAAGGTTTTAATGGGGATGATACACGGACCGGGAATTCAAATAGCTTATCTGGGTCTTTGTCTTTGACACCTAGTCCTTTACAATCCAGCCGACTTCCTTCATCCATTACTGTCACTGCTGCTGCAAAGGGTGCATTTGTTCCACGTGATGATCTGTTGAGAAATAAAGCAACTGTTGGCTGGAGAGGATCTGCTGCCACAAGCGCCTTCCGGCCAGCAGAGCCAAGAAAAATTCAGGAGGTGGTGTCACAAGGCATGAATAATGTGTCTTCCTCTGATGCTTCTACAACCGCTGTCAAGCAAACGAAGACGTTCTTGGACTTTGACTTAAATGTAACCGATGAAAGAGTTCTTGAAGATTTGGCTTCGCAAAGATCTGGCAATCCCACAAATTCCTCTGGTGGCCTAGGTCTGGATCTAAATAAAGTTGATGATCCAACTGATATGAATAATTATACAATAAGCAGTGGTCATCGGGTAGACTCTTCATTTCAGCAGGCAAACTTATCTTCAGGTGGTCGTAGAGACTTTGATTTGAACGATGGTCCCGCTGTTGAGGATGCGAATGTTGTACCGTCGATGGTTTTTAGTCAACATTCTCTAAGTGGTATGACATCACAACCAACGATCTCTGGAATAAGAATGAATGGTGAAAACATGGTAGCTGGCTTCTCATCTTGGTTTCCTGCTGCGAACAATTATTCAGCGATGAGTATTCCTCAAGTCTTGCCTGAACGAGGGGATCAGGCTTTTCCGGTTATTACAAGCAATGTACCGCAAAGAATGGTGGGTCTAACATCCGGAGTTTCCTCATTTACACCTGATATGTACAGAGGCCCGGTTTTGCGATCTTCTCCGGCAGTTTCTTTCTCGCCCACAGCATTTCAGTATCCGGGGTTTTCTTTTGGAAACAGTTTCCCTCTTGCCTCAGCAAATTTCTCAGGTTCTTCAACACCATACATGGACTCATCAAGTAGCAGGCTTTGCTTCCCTCCTGTGAACTCACAAATTTTGGGTCCAGGAATTGCAATCCCGTCTAATAATTTACGGCCTTATGTCGTGAACCTCCCAAACGGTGGTAGCAATGGTGGAGTTCCGGAAACAAACAGTGCAAAAAGGTTTAGATCAGGTCTTGACTTAAATTCGGGACCAGGAGGGCATGAAACTGATGGAAGAGATGAATCAACACTTGTACAAAGACAATTGCCGTCCTCAGGTTCTTTACCTTTGATATATGATCAAGCAAGAATGTATCAAATGTCAGGTGGTTCTCTCATGAGGAAGGAACCAGACGGTGGATGGGATGGATATAAGCAATCTTCATGGCGATAACAAACCTAAGAATGTCTTTGTAGGCCGCCACACTAAGCATGTAAGCGTCTTGAAGCATATTTCACTCTCGTTTGTAATCTCCTTTTTCTTTCAACTCTCGCTCTCTCTGACTCACGTTTACCATCATTATGTAGATACAGTTTCAAATTTTCACAGGCTTGGCTTGAAAACTCTCAGTGAAACCAAGACCACCATCATCACTTTGTTTATTTGCTCTCTTGTCTCCCATACGAAGAGAGAAGGGAGTTTGATAGGTCAACTTTTAAGAAATAACACACTTGTTGTGTCACCCTTAGCCCTTGTCTTCTCTAACATCTGTCTCCAGACCAAAGGCAAAAAGAAACGACTCTAGTTTATGTTTTTTTGAGTTCTACTGTAAAAAATGGTGATCTTAAAGCATTATTGGTATGAGACTAAGAGATAAATCTGCCATGGTTTGTATTATAGTCAGCATCTTCTTAATAACTCTTGTGTAGATTATTTCTTCTTGTGCTAATTATGTATGAACAAGTGATCCACAAATTCTCTCTTTTTTTCTCTGTTGCAGCAGAATGGCTAGATACTTCAATAACAAGTTCCAAACAAATAAATCTCTCAGTTTTCTTTCATGGTAAACTAATGATTAATTAGAGGCTAATACATGATTCAAGCTATATATATTTAAGTCTCTCAATTATGACGCAATCTCAAAAGTGGAGCTTAAAATTATCAGAATGAGTCGGGTCATCATCCTCAATGCCGAGTCACTATCCTCCCACACAGAACGTTTCTGCCCAAAACAGAGGTAAAATCGAATTTGTGAAGACTTTTAGATATACTCGAGTAAGTAAGTAACAAAGGCTCCTTAAACAAAACCTGTGCAGTGGTTACAGAGGATAGTTCAGGATGGTCAGCCAAATAATGCTTATCTTCAAGAAGATCTACATCGATGTTGTAAGACTCATAACTATGTAATATATCTGAACAGTTGAGAAGAATCTTCGTGGCTAAATGCTCATCAGTTTCTTATCTAATTTGGTATAGAACTAGAGAAACTCCTGGAGCAAAGTGTTGAGTGAATCTTTTTTCTAATCATCCCCTTTTATAAACATTCTCGTAGCTCAGCTAACTAATGTCAACAGAATTTATTCATACATAGTACTACATGTTATTGTGGACATGCTTGAAATTAATATTTATGGACCCTAAAAATCGTACTTGTCGTCCCTTAACCTGATTATTAGGTTCATGGTAGGTAGGTATTATACAAAGTGACATAATTATTTATGAACAATAATAATTAGTCAAATGAATTCATTAGAAGTGAAAGAAAAAATCTTTTAGATTTTTTTGTTTCTCAAAAAAATGACACAGAGCTTCTTCTTCTTCGTCTTCTACCAGAATGAGATGAGAGTTTTATCTTCCTTTACAAATTGATTGGGAAAAATAACACAAAATATAAAGAGAAATCAAATGATCAAAAAGTCAAAAGTAACAAAAGATTGAAGTGTATTTTAGCTAGTAGACTCTGAAATGCTTTGAAGAGAAGGCTGCCAAACTCTAACTTTGTTGTTGTTCATCATTCCTCTCTGCTTTTCATGAATCTTCCTCTGTTCATATTTACAAACCTTAATCTCATCAAATTTCTTTTTCATTGATTTGTAAAAATCTTACCTTTTGTTTCAAGCAGATAAAGACTGAAATCTGATGATACAGAGGAATATATTTATATACCTGAGTGTTATCATTAGAAGCAGATTCAGATCTTAGGGTTAGAGGGTTAATCTCATCTTCTTCTGCAACAGAATACTCTCCATAGATCTTCTTCATTTTTTCAGATTTCTTAGCTCTCAGTCCTCTCATCACCTCTGTAAGATTTTGCCATCACATCAATTTCAATCATTTTCAAATATGAAGCAGAAACCCTAAAAATCAAATCCTGATAGACTGAAAATTAGGATCAAAAGATACAGAAGAATTAGGGCATTACCTTGAGAAGAGATGAGTCTATAGACATGGCCGAGCAAGAGAAAATCGGAAGGACGGAGAAGCTTGATTCGAGTGACGCGAAGAGAACCACCGTGAGGTACGGTGGAGGAAAGGAGAAGAGCCACGTGGTGTCCAGGATGAGACTTAATCACTTCGCTCGCGCTAACTGTACTGTAAAATCTCTCCGATTTACCGTCGGGTAGTTGGATCACCGTCGTTACTGCCTCCGCCGCTTGACAGTTGCCCATATTTCACGGCGGAGGAAAGTGGGCGTGAGAGAGTAAACGGAAGGTCTCTGTATTGATTGATTCAATGAATACCTTCCTACGTATTTATATACTTAAATCATTTCATTTTCTTAATTTGTATTTCCTAATTTATATATGTTTTCTATATACTATGATTTCAGCTAATTTAAACTCGATTATATTTTAAAACACCCACACGAATCGTGGGTTATAAAAAAAAATATATGGTGGAATTGTTAACTGCAAAAAATATTTAATTAGAAAATATTTAATCGTGGATTAAATAAATGTTTAAAATTAAACCAAGAAAATAGTGAAGTACTAATTAGAAAATTATGCCGACCAAAAAAAATTAGAGTTAAAATTAGAGTATTAAAAAAATCATAATTTATTGCACAAAATTTTAATATGTTATGTTTTGGAGTGTCCGTACAGAGCCCCAAATGCTTGCTTGGCTGGAATCTTTCATAAAAAGTTGAGATTCTAAGTAACTTTTTTAAATTAATCATTTACTCTTTAATAATCCATCTATTATAATTCTTATCTTATAGCTACTGTCTATCATATACCTTAATTTTCTCTACAATACATACATTTAAAGTTAAAACTTTAAAGTATCCATCATTGGACTACAATTTTCCAATAATGATTAAATGTTTCATTGAGTTTTAGTTTCCTTCTTTTAAATTTTTTTTGGTCAAAAGTTTCTTCCTTTAAATTATGTGTTCTTTACTCTCTCGTTTTTTCATATAAATAATTATCATGATTAAGTTTTTAATAAAGAAGACAGTTGAATTTGGATGTTTATAGGAGTATTATTTTTCTCTCATATTATAGAGGGTCAAGGTTTGATAAATATAATTAAATCCAATATTTTAGATAAATTATAAAAATCTAGTTCTTCAATATTTGCAGAATAATAAACTAATTTGTTTTTGTCAACTAATAAAGCAACTTTATGAATCTATCTTTTTAACAAAAACAAAGAGGGCTTTTTTTTAGAGAAATAAATAAGGAAATGACAACCAAAAATGAAGTAATGATATTCCCTCGTGCAATCAATCCTATTCACATGCTTACTGTACTCTTCATCTCGATCTCCTGAAACTCAGTGTCGTATTAATCCTTAATTATTGTTATTGAGTTGATTAATTAAATTTACAAAATAAACAAATAAATGATCTCATCTTTTGCTTGTCTTTAATTAACATTACATACAAAAGTTGCCTTAATGTCTCCCTAGAACAACAACCTCACGCAAGATTGAAAGGTCACTTCACTAAGCCCAATTTTTCTTTCAAAATTAAAAATAGATCTCAGTACTTAAAAACGTCGTTAGAGTTAATCCACTGAAATGTTCCTAATTGAGAAACAGATCAAAGCAAAGTGAAGCTAAAGATTTGTTCAGAAAGAAGTCAAAATCACAAAGTAGCAATGTTCTCTTGGATTTACAAAGACAAAAGCAATAGAGAGGGAGAGAGTAAACAACAATGCTCTTAAGATTCATCATTCTTTTGTAAATAAAGACTATAGAATGTGAGAGAGATATCTAAAGTTGCGAAAGGAACATAATTTAAGAAACCAGACACAGGTTGACAAAAAAAAGTGAGGACAACAACAATGGTGAAACTTCACCACTTTTGTTTCGTGTTAAACTCTTGGCTCTTCTTCTCTTTCCTTTTTAGACAGAAGGGAAATACTTGTTGAGATTGAAAGGAAGAGAATAGAATTCTTCACTCCTTGTGTCACCTTTGAAAGATCTGAACTTGTCCCACCAATGCTTTCCTCTGTCCTTCCTTATCGATGAATCTTTCTTGTGCAATGTGTTGTCTAAGAAGAAGGCGACGCTGCCAGCAACGAATGCCTCTGAGGAGAACGGAACATTCACCATATCGTTGAACTGTCAAATATGTAAAGAGGATAAGAGTTTCATTAGCTCAGGCAATGCTCTTACTCTTTAGGTTCCTCACAGTCGGGTTGAAAGATTATGAACAAACAAGACCAATCAATCTATGAAAAGCCCGTTTCCATGTGAAGAAAAGAAAGAAAAATATCAATGAGTTTTGGTTACTACATACCCAACGAGCGCCAGTGTGGACAGGACCATATCCTTTGATTGCAGTGTACTCATTAAAGTACTGAGGGATAGACAGGCCAAGAAAGACGGAGAAACCTAAGATGAACTTAGTTCTGAAGCTGTTTAAGTTGCAGAATTGAAGAAAACTTAAACCCCCAGCTCCAACGTAAGCGAAGAAGAGACAGTATAAAGCAGCAATGATTGGTGCAGGGACTGAAGCAAACACAGCTCCGAATTTTCCTGCAATGTAACATAATGGACAATCAGCACAAATAATATTCAAACAAAAGCATTTTCATTTTTTAGTTGAAATAGATTAGAACTTAAACTAACCAAGAATAGAGAAGAATATCATGAAGCCTGCAGCTATCTGGACAACCCTTCGGCTACCAACTCGTGTCAAGGCCAATAGTCCAGCATTTTCTCTGCACGAAAGGGAGAGAGAAAATAAACAACTTTCATTAAGAAATATCCCAAAAAACGTTCAAATCAGAACATGTATTATCTCAGAGATGCTTACACAGAGACAGAGGAACCAGCACCAGTACCAAACAACCCCGATATCAGAATCGCAACTCCCTGATCCACAAAACGAATCATAGTCACCTCAGAACTCTGCCAATATTTATTTCAGCAACATTATAACTTCAGATGTAGTTGACATACCTGCCAGCCGATACCACGGCTGAGAATAGAAGGTGGCAACATCGTTGCACTTGCATATCTTGAGACAGAGATAAAAGCACCGGTTGACTTTATAGATCAGCCATGAAATAAACAAGACAAAACATGAATAAACAGAATCAGAGTATCAATTTATTTCGAAAAATTAAGATGTAAAGTTGATAGTCACATACCTCAACTAGAGCTACAAATGAAGCCATCATCATTGCAAAAGCTTCTCCAGCATCAAAAGACGGAGCACCCCACTGAAAAGGCCATGGAACTCGAATCCTGAGTAAAAAAGAGCGAACTTTAACAACGGGTCCAATGAGATCATGTTTTTAAATCACATTAGTCTTTTGATATTCTACTTCTTCTTGCTCTTGCGGTCTGCTAAAACCCCAAATTTTTGGTAGCTATGGCTACAGCAACATATCTAGAGCTACATTGTAACCCTTACCATGGGGCAGCACCTATGATTCCAGCACGATCTGTCCGGCAACTTGTTTGTGTAGTTGGAGCAGCACCATTGTAGGCCCCACCTACTGTAAGAAGATGAGCATAGATCCACACAATCACCACTGCGAATATTACTGCAAATCGGTCAAATACATTTTTCCCTGATTTGATCACATGAGGCAGGTACTGCAACAGGAAACAACAACTTATGAAATCAGTTAACCATAAAAAGGTATTATAAATAGCAAGTTAAAAAAGATTACCTGTGAAACGAACACTAGAATAAGAAGCTCAGGCAGTCCTATCTCTATGCACTTAGCTACCTGAAACGTTAAAACTGGTTTTCACAACTGAAAGCTAGAGGAGATTTTCTGGTCTGCTCTTAAGTACTCATTTCATTTGTTTGATATTTTGTGTTTCAGTGCATCAAGAGTAGACTTACCCCCGGGAAACCAAACTCATACAGCCCAAATCCAACCAGACCCACCAGTGGAACAGCTGAAATAGGACTTAAGAACCTGAAAATGATATAGAAAAGAAAATTACATATCCCTCCCAGCAATGTAATGCTGAAGACATGTCTGAGAAATTGAATGCACGTGTAAGCAAATAAAATGTTTGAGACTATATACTCCACCAGACTAACCTAACAACATTACGCCAGAGGCCACTGAAACCAAGAATCATCTGCAGGGTTGATGCAACAATCAAAGCGCCTTGGGTTGCCCGCATTATCCTTTCAAAGCGCTAGAACAAAGCAATATAAACACGATCCGTTGCTGTTATAAAAGCACCAAGAAAGCAAAATCCACATTTAACAATGATAAAACCTGGAAGTCATCATACATCAATAGGGTTAGAGGTGTCACTGAATCTTCCAGAGAGGATTATCGATATTGTTGTTGGAACAAACGTGTAGGATGCTCCAATTACAGCAGGCAATCTCGTCCCGAAAAGTGTTTGGAGCAATGTGTTGATGCCAGAAACAAAGAGAATAGTTTGGATCACCTTTGCCTTCTCTTCCTGAAATTAGAAAATCAAAGTTATCTCAGTCACTGACACCATTTCATCTCTCTTCCAAGTAAATTCTTTTGAGGCCTTACATATCCACCTCCCATCTGGGGAACAAGAGCGGTAGGTATGAGAACTGTTGTGCCAAGCATCACAAGGTAATGTTGAAATCCAAGCAAAATAGCTTCAGCTGAAACATAAGCATATGAAAAAATGTGAGTGATTCTGGAAATTGCGCAAATTCCAGGTCAGTACTTATCAAATCCAAACCCAGGAAGGCCAGAACCACTGATGATAGCAGAAGGAACAGCAAAGGTTTTGCCACTAATGCAACAGATAAGGCAAGAACAATCACGAAAATCTCTTCTTTTAAGCAAACTGGGAAAACAAATCTTAAGGAAAAACAAGTGAATCTTAAGTAGACACATTATTTAGAAGAACTAAAGCCGAATAAACAAAAACAGGAAACCGGACATTTATACACACACCGACAAATGAATCCAGAAAGTAACAATCTATACAATAAGAGCTTTTTAGCAAGTTGGAATCTAGAAGAAGAAGAAGAAGCTAACGCCAAGGAGGAGGACTAGTGATGCAATAAGAAATGTTGGGAAGTTGATCTTTAGGAGGATGTGGTTGAGGTTCGTCTGCTTTGGGTGCTGGAGCTCCCCCCGCCATGGTTTCTTATCTTTGTTATCTCTCTCTTTCTCTGCAAACCAAAATCTCATCAAAAGAAAAACGCAGAGAGAGACAAAGAGAGTAGGAGCAGTGAAGAGGAATAAAGAGAAAAAAAGGTCCCAGATCGAGGAATCTACCGAGCTGCAATGTGTAAAGGAAGCAGAAATGAGTGGAAAAATGAAAACAATTGACAAATCGGAAAAAAGGAAGAAAGAAAGAGCAGTGATGATGATAACTCACATCAGTGGCAGCTTCTGTGAAAGAGTAAGGAGGAAGAAGACGACGAATAAAGAAAAGAGAGAGAGGAAGCGAGTAGTAAAGTAATTCACAGCTCACGAGAGAGAAAGAGAAGTAAGGTTTAGGTACAAAAGGTAAAGCCACACATACACAGACACACACAGAGGAAGATTAAAAATAAAAAACGTAACTTTAGTTTTTCTAGTTATTATACAAAACTCGAGGTGAGAAAGATGGAGTCAAAATTGTTGTTAGCAAATTAATCATCTTTCTACTTTTAACGCAATTAATGGATGTAGCGTTTGTTTAATTACTGCTGTTAGTGTCCTAATTAATATTCATTTAATTTCAGTAACATTTTTTTAATGATGGATTTGAATAAATTAGAAAGAGCGGTGGTGAAAATAGAGAGCGCCGTATGAATATTTTATAAATAAAAATTAAATAAAGTATAGTTTTGAAAGATTTGAGAGGGGAGATTAGTAATTGATTGATTGATTAATTAATTAATTAAAGAAAACATTCAAAAGGGATGTGAACAAAGAAGAGACGAGAGGAATCTTTTCTTCTTTAAAGGGTTTTCTTTTTGCATTTTATAAAGTCATTATCTTTTCTTACTAAGTAAAGTTCATAAAGTTTTTTCACATAAATAAATAAATAAAACAAATCTCCGGTAGAAAATTACGGTATTCGCTTTTGATATTTTACCAGGCGATGTCTCCCATCCAAATTGCAATTTTTAATTTTTTTATTCTTTGTTCTTACTTTAATTTTAATGAGGTTTATTTCCTTTTTTACTTATGATTTATAACTCTTCAACCAAAATTCTATCTATATTTCTATAATTTCAATTCTATTATTTGTTTGACATCTTAAACTAAACTTTATTTTAGATAGGTTTTCAGTCTTAATCAAAATCGGTCAGAGGTAATATATTCAGAAGGTAGGAAAAATAAACAAATAGCATACACTTGACATTAGATCAAATAAAATTCCTTTCGATTTATGCTGACATCAAAGGATAAAGCATGTTATTCTTTGTAAATAAGCATCATTTGAATTTATCCATCTCTTAACTTAAACTTCAATTACAAAAAAAAAAAAAAAACTATAAATGTAAACATCTAACCATTTACCAATTAATTAAAATCTTTAAAATAGAGTAGACGAAAATGCAAATTTTATAGTTGGAGATTAGTACCAAAAAAACACATACAAAGAAAAGATAAATGTCACGTCCATTTTTTTTATTCATGTAGTCCCGTGAGTGACCCACATATAAAAACAATCTAACAAAACAAATTATAAAGATACTTTATCATTAAAGTATTATTTGTAATCGAATTTACAGTGACATTTATACACTCTCCTCAAGTTGCTGATGATGGGACTCGAGATTGATATTAAGCAACAAACTTCTTGTTTTAGATAAACAAAGTTTTGTTTTTCTAATACATTCAGTCATTTATGTACAAATATATTCAATGTTTTGTCAAGACTAGTCATGCATCGTTTTCAAATCTAGTTTTTTTATCTAGTTTTTTGGCAATAACTACACAACTACTATATAATTTTTCCACAATCCTTTATCAATGCAATCAACTGCCGACAATTTTGCAAAAGAAAATTACTATCTTTTTCAGATAAATGTTTGTCATATATTAAAGATTAACTAAAAAAAAAGTTATTAGAAATTATCAATGATATGAATTTTAAAAATCTAAAAAGGATCTATACAGAATTCTATGCATGTTCATTGAATGAATGGATCTGTTCAAAATTTCTTGGAGTTCTTGCACACACATTATCGATGTTACTCTTTAAGAAAAGCACGAGATATATACATATTTTATATACGTCAGTCATATATAATGTAGTTTGAATATCCGACACGTGGACATATGTAAGAATTTTGGTGTTGATAAACCAGCTAAGCTAGATTGTTTGAAGGAATTTTGCACGTTATTAAGAATCAGGCTCGAGCATTATATTAATAGTAATAATAGTAATTAAGCCATGAAGTAGTGGATGAAGTCATGGAGCCACTTAAAAGCGAGTTTTCATAGTAATGACCACACAATTATTGAGAGATTGGGAGACTTGTTGGCAAGCTGATAATGACGCAATATTCTTAATAACATTTGTATGATTGTTATTTACTATTTTTGTCTTTACTTATGAGCTACAATTCAATATATCTTCATTGGTTATTAATTGAATGCTTCATTTTCTTTCTTTGGGTTCCAAATAATAGTTAACCAAATCTATTACTTTATTCATTTTAAAATATAAAATATTTTAGTTTAAAACACGTAAATTTAAAAACTTAAATATTTATTAATTAAACACCTTATAAAATATACAACGAATCTAAATCTATAAACATTAACTAAACATAACCAAACACAAACTAGACTAAACCAAATAAAATAACTACGTACGACGGCTAAGCTAATGGAGGAGATATGAGAGGTAGATTGAGAAAATAAACCTCATTGAAGGCAAGCACAACTCCGACAAGGTTTGAGATCCGGCGAGCCTACAATTAATGTTCAGTCGAGCCTCGTACCAAAAAGAAAAATGTATGGAAGCAAACACAACCGCCAAAATGAGAGACTATAACTTAATTTTTTTGAAGCAAAAGTTTTAGGAAATGAATGTTTTCCCTATGCATGGTTGCATGTTTATGAAACAAAAGAATGCAAAGTAATAATAATAAAACCAATCTCTCTTTTTATAAAAATGTATTTATATATATGTCTCACAAAACAACTAAATTTTATGTAGACTAGTATAATCTCTAATGTACAGTAAAATAATTTTGGGTCTCTGTTTAAATCTCGAATTCAGAAAGTTTAATTATTATTCCCTCCTAATTTAAAAGTTCCAAACCTATTCCCCACAATTGATTTTATTTGGTTTTTCGAACAAACCATACCGAGACCAGCACCAAACCAGAAATCGGTATCAATAAACATGATTAATGCCCAACCCGTTTATAGGAAGACCCGAGTATGATTTCCCCCAAATCGACTTTGATTTCAAACTTGTAGTCTCCTCTTCATTTTTTTGGGTTTCGAGAGAAAGCAAAATTGTGTGTTTTTGAGTTGCATCAGGGAGTTCTCAGCTTGGTTTCGGGAATTGATTTCAAATCATAAGGAGTTTTAGATTAATTAGTTGTTGATTTCGTTTGGTGGAGTTGTTGATTTTGTTTGATTGTGTTTGTGGACAAGAAAATGAGTAATCTGACTGTAGGAGCTTCAAGTGGGACATCTCCTGCTCGGAACAGAGGTGGATTCGTTGTCGGAACTCCAAAGGAGTGTTGGTGTGGAGCCTTAGTCGATGCGAAGTTGTCAATATCTGACAAAAATCCATATAGGTGGTATTATCATTACACAGTTGCATCAACTCTAAAAGTTAAATTATAAACCTCTTATATTTATTAGATTGATGGTTTTGATGTCTAAATTTGTTTACAAAGTTTGAATTCGCTATCTTTGTAAGTGGTGATAGACACGTCTTCAAATGGTCTGATGAAGTTTTTGCTAATGAGATAGAAAAATGACTTCATGGTTTGAGCAATCCAAGATAACTTGTTAGAGCAACAAAAACTGGAAATTGAGAAGCTGCATATGAAGATGGATGATGAAGTTGAGGAGAAAATAGATGCTTTACTGCAGGAAACGGAAGGTAAGATAAAGAAATTGATGGCTATGAGTTTAGTGTTAGGATGTATGGTATGTATTGGAGTCATGAAGTTGCTAGATTTTTTGCTTGTGTTTATGGTTGTTTGTACGTTCTTTATGATTTAAAAACATTAATTATGAATGTAATCTTAATTTAAGCATTTTAGTTATGAATGAATGTGTTCATGTTTTATCTTACATATGCAAGGATCTTATTCGACTCTGTTTAAAAAATAAAGAAACAAAGAAACAGAGAAATAAATAGACATTAAAGTAAGAAAGACAAATAGAAAAGCAAGTCTAATATAAGTACTTCATTTGATCATTAAGGTTTGCACAAGACAACAAGGTTTTGTGACTTAAGTCAATAGCCACACAAAAGCATTTGCCTAGACCATCTAAATACATCATTCCTAATTAGCACTAGCCTATAAAAACTTGTACACCATTCCGAGTTAGTAATAGCCGAGTGAACCAGCCAGAGATCCCAAAAACAGATATGCATATCCCAAAACCCATCAACATGTCTTCAAATACCTTAAGAATTCTCCACTTGACTCAACTGTTGCATTATACACCTTGTGAAGATGCACCATGAGTTAGCTATAGTATAAGTAATTAAAGTATTAGCTCAATGAAGCTTAAGTTAGGTACACAGATTAAAACCATCACAATTACCTGAGATGTTTGCTTCTTACTTTTTTCTTTGATTTATCTCTATGGAAACGACAATTTTGGTTTGCTGCTCCACATATTCCACAGAGCATGATCCGCTTTTTCATAGCTTGAGTCTTTTTAGGTGACTCATTCTTCCCCTTATTTATTTTGTCATTCTTTGTCTTCTTCTTACGACATATCTATGTTGGTTCTGGTGGTTTATGTGCAAGAAGAAGCTGCAATTGATGACCAATACATTGCACCTCTCATTGGTGTGATACCAACTGCATAGGTCCTTCGCCATGTGCTTATGTGAAACCAGTGACTAACGTAGTCTTCTACCACCAATGATCTGGGCAGTATCACTTCATAAGAATGCTCACATAGAATTCTAGAAACATCCCATTTTCTGCACAAGCAAGTTCTTGTATCCATGTTCACCTTGTGAGAACACCCGTTCACCACCACATGATACATATTATTAGTGCTCATGTACACTCTATAGTTTGATGCAAGCTCATGTGATTTCCCCAATACATCTTCAACATATTGTGTGCACCTCCCATTGTGTGATGAAGCACTTATGGATCTCTTGGAAATATGTACCATGGCTTATCTTGCTATGATCTCCAACATTGGAATCATTGGTCTCTGCCTTGATCTTTACCTATTGTGTTGTTGAAAGATTTAGTGGAGTTGTTTCCCACTTCTTCACAATGACTTCCCACCTCCTGAAATACTCTACACCATGTCTTTGGATTCTGATCCATCATGTCAGCATAAACAACTTGATCATAGTCTTGTAGCCGCTTTAAATTCTCTGTATACTGAGCTTGAGTGTAACTCCATGCTAGATTACACACTAAATGCTTCATCAATGGCTTCTTGCAATGTATGTCATTCAGGTTAGCATATATGTGTTTGGCATACATTTTATTCTCTATGCTAGGGAGGACAAGTCCAACAACCGTTAACAACCCCTGCAGAAAACAAATGAAGCAAACAAAGACAAACACTTAATTACCAATCTCAGAAAAATGATTAGAAACTAAATGACAATTAAGTGCAAGAAGATAACCTTTTGACGATCATACATGATAACATAGCCATCACCATCTTCTAGAATCAAATCAGCCTTGATTTTGTGCAAGAACCACATCTAATTGCCCATGTTTTCTTTATGAACAAATGCCCATGCTATGGGATATATAGTATTGTTCCCATTTTTGCATACAACCACTAACAATTGGTCTTTCATTTTTGCCTTAATGAAACATGTATCTACGCCTATAAGAGGCCTACATGTATCATTTCATGTTCTTCTTAATGGCTCTAAGCATACATAGAATCTATAAGAAATATCTAACCATTCGGCATTTCTAAATGTATCTACTGCAACTAAAGAATAAGGATTTGAGTATAAGATTTCAGCCTCATAATCTCTTAGCCTTTCAAATTGCTCCTCATAAGCTTTTCTATCCATTTAATTAATTTATTTATAGCATACTAACATTGATGCTTAGACACTTGTATTCGCCATTTCTCATATACCAACTGCTCAATTTCACATGCATCTAATAGTCAGGTCATCTCTAATTTTGTCTACAAACAACATAGCAATGACATGGACCTTAAGCAACTCACATTCCCCATTTGGATAACAATTGCGTCTATCTTCCAGCATCCTAACTACCCATTTCTCAGACTCGCTTATAGTCGAACAATACACACGCCAACTACACTGAGGACCTAAACTCTTATACGCCAATTTTGTCTTATCGTACCTTACTTGGCTAATATTGCAACAATTCTTCAAAGCACGGCCAATTACAGTCTGCTTGAAAACGTGAGCACTCGAGAACACTTGACCTTTGAAAACATTGCCAGTTCCACGGCTCATGTTTTGCCATTCACGGTCACCACCGTCCTCCTTGTTGTAATTATCCGACGGTAAAACATTGTCTGTGAGAGTTGGTTCTTCTATGAACTCTTCAATTGCTTGTTCAACATCGAACATTTCCTTCTCTCGGAGTTTGCGGTCTTTGAAGTCTTCATCGTCCTCCTCATCACCAATGATAGAAACTTCGAAGAGTTCTGGAGAATGTGTGAATAAAGCCATCGATTTTGCCATTAAAACCGTTTATTAAGTTTACACCCTACAATTTCGTATTCAGATTTGAGAGAAATGAAAAATCACAATTTAGAGTTCGTGATTTGGGATTTTCTTCTTATGAAGAAGACTCAAGTTTAATTTTTTAGTGAATCAAGTGTAAATCTGGTGTAATCGGGTCAATAGTCAGGTAAATTATAGTTTAATAACATACTACGAAAAAATGATGAAAATAAGAAATAGTAATTTGATGTTAAAATAATAAAATAAAAGAAGAAATAGTAATTAATTAGAAAAAGTGGGGAGTGGGGAGAAGGAGCACATGGGATGAGAGAAAAGCTAAATGGCGTACTTTTGGGAATTACACAGTTCACAATTCCTTCACGTGCCCTCCTTTCTCTTACATTATCGCATCGCCAAGATATTCTGGTTGCGATTGTGAATGAATCGATAGCTTGTTCATGTAAATCAAACCGTCTCTACGACCCAGTTACACTAAGATGCAAAAGACCCAATATATTTTGGGCCAAATTTTAAATTTGTTGGATCTGCATAAAGCCTTTTACAAGGCTCAATCATGGAGGCCCATTACAAAGTATTATCCTTAATGGGTCAATAATGCTCTTTTGTATCGAACCGGATCTCTCCATCTCACTTTACTCGGTTCACTTCTACCTCTCTCCATCGTATATTTCTACAGAAGATCAAATCATTTTTTTATCAAGAAACAAGAAGGCTTGTTAGGAAGTTATTTGGGCTTCTTTAAGACTTAAACAAGTTATTGATTTAAGCCTACTTTAAAGACCCAAAGTTTAGAAACAATCCAACCTTCCCCACTTCATTTAAGATTAGTTGAAAATTGAATTAACACACTTAAGATTTAGCAAACTAACATCCAGATTTTCAGATTATAATTGATTACAAATCATCCGATATTGATAGCTTAACTGAAAAAATACTCTAAAATAATTCAAGAGATCATATGATCGAGTCACAACGGCCAGAAATCTTGCTCTTCAAAAACCAAAAAATTAAAATGGTATAGATCTCATTCTAAAAAATTAGAGACCCACGAGCTCTGAACTTTCTCATTAACAAAAACAAAAACAAAAATTGATTACAAATGTATTTTACATTTTTTTTTGTATTCTATATTACAACAAAAACTACAATTACAATTTCTTTTAAAAAAATCACCACATACCTCTACATAATTTAGTCATTAAATTAAAACTAACAGAGTTCCACAATTACAAAAATATAATAAATTCACCACATACCATATGCAATTTTATATCGTATACAAAAAAAAATAAAAATGAATATATGTCTAACGATAATTGATGAAGTTAGAATTTGTAAACATATATGTATTATTTCAAAAAATTCAAAACAATGTTGATAATAAAGAAGAAGAAAAATTACTATACTTGAATTTAATATAGAAGTTAGAAAAGAAGTAGTGGTTTTTTGCATTAAACTCATTTAGTTTAAGAAAAACTAAATAAAAATATTAAAATTAAGTTTTGTAAAAATTGTTATTAATTTTAGTACTAAATATATATATATATATATATATTTAAAAAATTATGATTACAATTTGAAAAAAATAAATTAATATTTAAATCATTAAAATTATATTTACAAACATTTAAATCTCTACAAAATAAAATCATTTCTTAACCATTTGAATAATTAGACGTTTCTTTAATGGTGGAATCACATATAATCACAATAACTAAAATCACATATTTTACATATTTTGATATCACATTAGCTGAAATCATTTAATCATTTATACTCATTAAATCATTGCATGATGATAGCTCTTCATATACCCTCATTCAATATATATAAGATCATAATTTTATATTTAATGAAATTGAGTAGGTAAATATACCCACTAAATTTAATAAGATCCGATAAATAGTGGAACCCAATACATCTCTAAAATTCCATACTCACACATAGCAAAGTGGAGTTAAACTCTATAAGTTTGAGCTATTAGCTGGTAGATCCAAAAACTTTTTTTACGAGGGTCATAATATAAATTAAACAATAAAATATTATCTTTTATAAAACCTTTTTCTTCCAAAAATAATAAGTCATAAATACTATATAAAAATATAATTAATAAAAAAAACATCCTACAATTGATAAAATAATGTATTAAAAATATTCGAATTTTTTTGAATATGATAGTTAGAATGATTCAACTAGTGACTCTAGCATTATGAGTTTAACCCCATTATATAAAATAGATAAAAAAATATTTTAGGATGTGAGTTTTTATACTATGAAAATATAATTGTTAACAAAAACAAATACATATATTAAAATTTTGGTCAATTTCAAATAAGGTAGTTATTGAATAATGTAATACTGTGTATTTATGAGAGATATTATTACCAAAAAATAAAAGAGTACTTACAAAAATGGAGTTGTGACTTGATTAAATAGGTTTTAGTGAGTTTATTTTGGGTTGTTTATTGAACTGTCAAAAGAGTGTAAAAATATTAAAAGAAATTGAACTTGGTTTTAACAAAACATACCTTCTTTATATAATTTTTTTCCCAAATTTTAGGCGAAACCAAGTTTGGGTAGTAAGTGAAAGTTAAAATATTTCTCTTGATTATTAATGATCAATGTGCAAGGCTCTAAATAGCCAATTCGGTTACATAACTTAAAGAAGTCAATACGCAAATTTAGGACTGTTACAACTAAACTAAAAACAGAAGTATCTTTACTAAGAGCAACAGAATATTCACATATTCTATCATCCTCCCGCAGTCGAATCGTCGGCTTGCCGGACGGTGAGACTGGAGCGGAATTCGGTGTGCAAAGAGGTCGGTAGACCCTTGGTGAAAATATTTGCTTATTGAAGAGATGAGGGGACGTGAAGCACTCATACTTGGCCAATAGCTACTTTCTCTCGCACAAAGTGTATGTCGAGCTCAATGTGTTTGGTGCGTTGATGCTTCACTGGGTTGGTGGATAGGTAGACCGAGCTGATGTTGTCGCAATAGACTACCAATGTTTTGTGTAGTGGTCTTCGTAGTTCTAACATTAGATTTCTGAGCCAAGTGATTTATCCGACAGCATTGGCAATGCCTTTGTATTCGGCTTCAGCACTGGATCGAGACACGGTAGGTTGGTGTTTGGATGACCAAGACACGAGATTGGGACCGAGGAACACTCCAAACCCTGATGTGGAACGTCTTGTGTCTGGGCACCCTGCCTAGTCTACATTTGTATATGCAGTGAGGTCATCAATGTTGTCCTTAGTAAGTTGGAGACCGTGACTTATGGTGCCTTTGATGTAGCGTATGATCCAGCGAAGGGCTTGAAGGTGTGGTTCGCGAGGATCGTGCATGTAGAGGCATATTTGATGGACTACATAAGAGATGTCTGGTCGTGTGAATGTAAGGTACTGTAGTGCTCCCGCTAGACTTCTGTAAAATGTTGGATCTTTCACTGCTTCGCCATTGGAGACTGAGAGTTTGGACTTGAGGTCGACTAGTGTGGCGATTGGTTTGCAGTCGTGCATTCCTGACCTGTCAATGATGTCTTGTGTATTGGGTTAGGAAGAGACCTGTTTTGTTGAATGATGCTTTGATGCCCAGAAAGTGCTTCAGTTCGCTGAGATCGGTCATTGGGAATTCGTCTTGACTTTTTTGAGGAGTGAATTTGAGTTGGCTGTGAGGATTATATCGTCTACATAAAGGAGAAGATACGCAATTTCACATTTCTTTTTGAAGATGAATAGAGACGAATCTGCTTTGCTGCTCACAAATCCTATGCTTGTAAGATGCTTGGTAAACCGCGAATTCCACGCCCTTGGAGCTTGTTTTAATCTGTAAATTGCCTTATTGAGTTTGTAGACATAATCCAGATGTTTGGGATTGACGAAACCTGGTGGTTGATGCATGAAGACCGTCTCATTTAGATCACCATGCAGAAACGTGTTTTGTACATCGAGTTGATGGATTGGCCATTTAAGTGAGACACCAATGTTGAGGATTGTATGGATTGTAGTCGGCTTGACTATAGGTCTAAAAGTCTCTATAAAATCAACGTCGTGTTCTTGTGATTTTTTTTTTTTTTTTTTTTTTTTTTTTTTTTTTTTTTTTTTTTTTTTTTTTTTTTTTTTTTTTTTTTTTTTTTTTTTTTTTTTTTTTTTTTTAGTATTCTGTGGTCGTGGCACCAAATCCCATGTTATAGTTTTGACCATAGCACTGTGTTCAGTTTTCATTGCCGGATTTCATTGAGGATCGGCTAAGGCTTTGATATGGCTTGTGGGCAGCGGTGATTTTTCTGGGCTTTGTTATTCCCGACTTTGATCTTGTGGGGATCGGTGTCAGAGCATGATAGAGTGGATCTGGGAAAAAATGGGCGTGTTTGTGAGGTGGACTGTTCAACTGTTTGGGCCGGTAATGGGCCTTGAAGGATAGACTTAAACATTGGGGAAACATCGTCACCGAGAAATTGATATGAAGGAGGTTGCACTGTTTGCGCCGCCGCCGGAATTTTTTCTTCGTCAAAGAAGACATGACGAGAGATGATGATGCGGTTTGTTTTCAAGTCCAGGCATCTATATCCTCAGTGATTTGAGGGGTACCTGAGAAAGAGGCATGAGGTTGACCTTGGTGATAGTTTAGGTAAGTTCGAATGATTCAAATTCGGGAAACACAGACAACCGAAGACTTTTAAGTGGTCATAGTTCGGTTTTTTGTTGAAGAGGATAGTAAATGGGATTTTATTGTTGACAGATTTGGAAGGAGTTATGTTTATGAGGTGTGCTGCCACATGAAGAGCCTCGACCCAAAAAGAAGGTTCGAGTTTGGCTTGAAACAAAAGGGACCAAATGGAGTTATTGATTGTTCTTATCATTCTTTTTGATTTACCATTCTGTTGGGAGGTGTGTGGACATGAAAAGCGGACAATGATGCAGGTATTTGAGAAATGGTTATTGAATCGATCATTGTTGTACTCACCGCCATTGTCGCATTGGAACTGTTTTATTTTTGTGTGAAATTGGGTTTCAATATATGATGAGAAATGGAGAAATTTGGAGAAGACTTCATTTTTGCGACGTAGCGGATAAACCCAAAGGTTATTGGAGTAATGATCGAGGAAGAAAACATAATAGCGTATACCGCTTATGCTCGGGATTGGCGACGTCCACACGTCATAATGGATGATTGCAAAAGGATGATCAACTTGCGAATTAGAGGCAAAGAAAGGTTGTTTTATAGTTTTTCCTAATCAAAATGGTTCACAAGAGTTGGGTACATCACCCTTATTACAAGGAATTGAAGTGGATTTTAAAACAGAATTTAGAGATGTATTATTTAGATGATCGAGCCTCTTGTGCCAAAGATGAGGAGTAGCAGTAAGTAGGGCCGTTTGAGTTGGTGGTGATCGGAAAGTGGCTGGAAGAGAGTAGAGGTCACCGGAGCTATCACATCGGAGTAGAGTTTCCTGTGTCGGTAGATCCTTCACAGAAAAACCATAGGGATCAAATTCAACAGTGCACCGATTATCTTTTGTAAATTGTCTGACAGATTTCAAGTATTTAACAATTTGTGGAGTTACAAGAACATTATTGAGTGATAGCTTTTAGTTGGAAAAGTAGTAGAGTTGATTGAAAGAATGTGGATTTTGGAACCATTACTGACAATTACGTGTTGTTTGGTGCTATGATTAAAACTAGTTTGGAGATTACCTGCCGAAGGTGTTAGATGAGCAGTAGCTCCCGAATCCATATACCAGTTTGCTGTTGAGGCATCCGTCAATATATCAGAGGCGTACGCTTGTGGTAGCTTGGGAAATTCAACCATGTTTGCTTGTGGTGGAGCTGCAGGGTGAGGTGGCTGCTGGTAGGCCCATGGCGGATATTGATGTGCCCAATATGGCGGAGGTGGTGGCCAGTAAGGTTGTGGCGACCAATTGTTGTTGCGGTAGTTGTTGTAGGAATAATTGTTTCTCCCTCCTCGGCCTCTATTGTTGCCTCTGTAGTTTCCTCTGTTTCCCCTGTAGTTGTTGTTTCCATGGGGGCGACTGTGATAAGTGTTGGATGGCGCCTCAGGTGGTGGAGTAGTAGCGATCAGGTCGTGGAGGAAGAAGCATTATCTGTGTGAGTTGTTGTGGCACGCTGTGGCTTCTTAAAGCATTTTTCTTCCCATCCAAGCATGGATTTGGCAGAGGCGTAAGTGGGAAATGGCTCTTTGTGCTTGATAACATTGACGATGTTATCAAACTTCTCATTTAAGCCATTGATGATGTACATGACAAGAGTGCGATCGGAGACGGGAGCATTAACATTTGAAAGTAGATAGGATAGAGACTTCATCTTTTGACAGTAATCGGTGACAGATAAATCACCGATCTCCTTGGTTTGTAAGTCGTTGTCGAGTTCAATTGCGTGAGCTTTTTTGTTGTTACGAAACTCATTCTCAATACAAAGCCAGACGTCACGGGATGTTCCGCCGGGTTGAAATGATGAGCGAAAGAGTGGTTCAGACAGCGTTCCGTAGAGCCAGAGTTCAACTAAGCCGTCCCGTTTTTGCCATGAAGTGTCGTTGACACCAGTAGGAGTAACCTTGCCATCGAGATGTCCAGAAACGTCAAATGCCATACAATGGGTGATAATAAGTTCTCTCCAGGCATCATAATTGTGAGCATTGAGATCAAAGATGATGGGGATGTGGTTCTTGATGTTCGTGACACCAAAGCACCGTTCAACGGTATTGTTATTCACATTAGCCATGAGCAAAGAAAAGAGGGGAAAGAGACGAGATTGAAAGAAGAGATATGGAGAGAAAAGCAAGGATCAGATTCTAGTGCTCTGATACCATGGAAATTAAAATATCATCTTGATTATTAATGATCAATGTGCAAGGCTCTAAATAGCCAATTCGGTTACATAACTTAAGGAAGTCAATACGCAGATTTAGGACTGTTACAACTAAACTAAAAACAGAAGTATCTTTACTAAGAGCAACAAAATATTCACATATTCTATCAGTGAGATCCGTTATGGGCCCATGAATCGATGGATGGAGCAGATAACTATCAGACTGAAAAAAAATTTCACCCGCAGTATTTTTTGATCTATAAAATGTAATTTTTCTTTATTTATTTATTTTATTAATAAGATTAGTTGGTAATTTACTAAACTTTTATCTTCTCAAATTCCCATCAAATCAATATGGAAACTCCTAATAACTTGTTTTTTGATTTGAAGTCTCAAAATATTATTGTAAGGTTTTTACAATTTTGAAATGCTTGTAATGTCAAAAAAAATGAAAAACTTATGGGTGTTGATATATTGCTCACGGATGAAAATGTATAATGACTTCCATAATTTATGTACAATAAACTGTTCAATTAGAACATGAATTTCTGAATACTTTTTTCTCATTTTGAACTCAAATGCCCAAAAAGCGGGTCACCATATTATGTAATAAACATTTGTTCTTTTCATCCCAAGACAACGACAAAGCAGTCATTCTAATGAAAACCTTTACTTGTGAGTGTAAGATAATATGATCATTGCTACATTAAAAAAATATGAGTACTCACTTATTTCAGAAACAACACTTGCCTCTTACGACATGACATTTCCAAGTTTAGAACCTTTCGTTTGTTCTTGTAACATGATCGTTCACATCAGCTTTTCGATAGATTCACATCTATAAGAAGGTCACATTCATGTGCTTCTTTGAAGTGTTAATTCACATATTCACGACTATAACCTTTCAAGCAAAGACCTTCTGTCTCATCTACTTTTCAAATGATTTTCTAAGATTAACTACATATATTCGTTTCACATTTTGATTCAATGATCTAATGAATAGAGTAATTAGTAAGGATCTTGGAATGTACTGAACTCAAATCATTTCAGTCTTGTTTCGCTTGCAGAGCGACTTTAGAGTGAGTTAACTCCTCAAGCTTAAGTGAAATTCTTCTTTTCCACAACTTGAAATTCTCACTCAATCGTGTACATGTTTCAACTTGAAACACCATGATCACATGTCCTCTTCACGAATCATAACACATGGAACATCCCTTAGTCAAATAGTTCCTTTAGTTTGAACCTCTTGAACTAATAACCCTACTCGGATATAAGTCAAGGTGAGGTACTAAGAACGTGTCACTTAGAGAGTTTTAAGTCTCGTTCCTCAAACTGTTTCTAGAACCAATTTTCTACTCATCCTTTTGGTCATTTGATTAGCTAGAAGCCTAGAATCTGTTGAGACCAAACAAATTTCAGTGATATAACACCAACTTTCAAGAAAATCCCTTATTACTTTATGGCTCAACCTAATGTGTATATTTTCCTATTGAACATCTTGTTCATGGCAACAACAATGACTGTTTGAGAACCATATCTCATAGATATAAAGAGACACAATACAGTTTATTACAAGTTAGAACACAATTTTTTTACTATGCTCATCATGTCAAACAAAACTAGTGTTGAAATCGGAACTGAAATCATTTTTATATACTTCACTAAACAGAAAATAAGTTTATCATTAAATAACAATAAGTCTTCTATGAAGAAAAGACAAAGTTTGTCACCAAGTCAAAATAAGTCTACCAGCAAATAAAAATTATGTTGTATTTGACACAAAATAAGTCCACCATTAAATAACAATAAGTATGTCATGAAGAAGTGACAAAGTCTATCATTGAGTAAGAATAAGTCTACCGTAAAACGTTGATTAATTATCTGACACAAAATAAGTATACTGCTAAACAACAATAAGTTTGCCATAAGGCATAGAGTAACTATCACTAATAAAAAATTACCATCAAATTAATGAAACTCTTCAAGAAAACAAAATATAGGTCTACCTGTATTGGCACATTAATTTTACCACCAAGTGAACGTAATTCTACCATCATATACAAAGTAATCTACTATCAAACAACAAATAAGTCATAACTAAATCTACCATAATACATAAATAAAGTCTATTATTAAATAGAAAATAAAATGTTTATTGTTCGTTAAAATTGACTACTATTAAATGATATATAAGTCTACTATCAATTTTTTTTTTACCATCAAACACAATGAAATTTATCATTAAAGTCTAATTAAATCTACCGCAATGGTATGATTTAAATAAAACTCAACTCAAAATAAATCTGCTGTTATAGATAAATCACGGTAACAAAATTTACTGTCAAAAGAAGAAATAAGTGTAATTACTTAACTTATGAATCTAACATTGCATGATAACTTAACCAAAATTTTAAAGTAAAATAAGTATAACATCAAACAAAAACACATCTACCACTACACTACCATCATTTGCTAAAAATTTTTTATCATCAACCCATTATTTCATTTACAAGTACATATAAAAAAGTTAACTTCACATATAATAAATCTATCACCATTGTTTAACCATTTGTTAAATAAGTTTTTTAAAAAACGGCGACGATATCGAAGGCTTTGGCGACTCGGGAGATCAAGGAGGGGAAAGCGGTTCACGGAGAGAAGCGACGAGTTACAGATATTCAATTTGGATTGGGAGAGATGAATCTAAGGCGGATCAAAGGCTTTCCTTAGGTGATTAATTGGGGTAAGTTGAGTCTTTCACAAACGAATAGCTCATGGAGTGTAAGATAGATCAATTGGGGTTCGAGCTAGGGTTTCTCCATTCGGGGATTCTCTTGGGTCGATATGAGAGTTATAAAATGGGGATTATAGTTTCGGTCGCCGGTAACATTAAATCTGGGGGCTGTGACTATAAAGTGATCCAGGTTTACCTAGCGAATGATAGGTGTGTGCAGAGTATTGTACTTGGTTTGAGGAGTCGTTATTGGGCTCAAGTGATGAGTAAAAATTTGCGATCTCATAGATATCATGAGATAGCAGTTTCTGGGAGACTTAGGTGTTGGTCCATGGCTTTGAATAATCGGAAGGTTATGTGGGCAAGGACCGTTGCGAGCCAAATTTTTAAATGGAGTTTCACTCTGTTGTTTCTGAGGGGGAACATCAGGTTCCACAAGTTATTTGGATCAGTTCGGATGTTTTGGTTGGTGTTATCGGACAGTATAATAGTGTCATTAAGGTGGACTGTGTTTATTCACGATAATTTTCTGGAAATCAGTAGAATCACCTGTTCTAAAGTCGTTGCCTTAGAGAGTGTGATAAGGTGGGCACTAGATGCTCTTGTCGCTATTGGTACTAGGGATGAGGGAGGGAATTTGTGGAGGTCTGGGAAGTATGTCAGGCACACAATATTGGTTGTCGAGGTTAAATGGTTGGATTACAGAGGAAAATTCGGGTTTGGTTGGTTTCAAAAGTTGCTGGAACTTAACATTACCACGTTGGCTTATCAGCATGGTACGCTGACTATAGGAGGGTGCTTAGTAGCGCATGATCCAGTGTATAGGAAGAATTCTATTATTGGGTTGTATAGAGATATTGGTGAGTGTAGAAGATTAAGTAGAGTTCATTCATTCATGTTGTCATCTGACTTTAGTGGCAGAAAAAGAATTAATAAAATCAATCTATTAAGACGATGCTCATGCTGGTTTTGTTGTCTTTCCGAGGTAATTGGAATCACACAAAGATATTGGAGGCTCAGGAGTCTAAGAGAGCCAGTCATATACAGCTCTGGTAACTACATGATTGCAGACATCGGATACTAGTTCCCAGATTTTGTAAAGGTACGAAACTGTCCTCTATGGTGTATGCTCATTAGTAGGTTTTACATGTTAACTCAAAATGAGAAATTATTGTTGAAGGGAATTCTTTTGTGGGATGTCGTAAGTAAAACGTGTTCAATGTCACAAATGGGTGTAGTGAACGTGAATGTGGATTATCACGGAATAATAGGTGGGCTAACAAAGCTAAATCTAAGCGGTTCAAATTTAAATGAGTTTACAGAGGGTAGGATTGCTAGGCGATTCCGTGAATACCTCCGAGATATTAGGGATAGCACAATCCTGATAAAATGGTTATCTTGTAGAATATTCTGTTTCTTAGTCTCGGTTAAGGGAGGAGAAGAAAACAGAGCTGTTAGAGTTTTTTGGGGCATTTCGAATATCCTAAAAAGAATATCCCAAAGACTAGAATATTTAAATAGGACAATAGAGGAACATAATCATATTCACGTCCACTTTCTAGTTTTCTTTCGATCCTTTTTAACAGCAACTAAGAATTCTGAAAATTAGGATACCTAAAATAGAAAACTCTGCGCTACTAGCTCGCAGTTCAAAAATTCTTATGGGTAGGTGCCTGAATCCACAGGTACAGAACGTAGATACGTTCTTATTTCGTATGCTGCAGTTTTGGGGTCTAGTGGGTCGTGTTAAGGGGCTGAACCTAGGTAATGGCCGCTTCCAATTCGAATTTCAATCAGATTCTGATTTGGTAAGTGTAGTGGATTATGGGTCTATAAATTTTGACGGATGGATGGTCTCGTATGCGCCTTGGAAGCCCATGGCGGATGCGGATTATCCGAATAAAATCAAACTATGGCTTAGATTTACTGGAATCCCTTTTGAGTATAGGGTAGAGGAGGTTTACCGATCAGTGGCTAGTTCGGTAGGTCTGGTTTTGAAAATGGATGTCGATAAAGGTCAAGTTCTATTAGAGCTGCCATGTTCAAGGCCTTTAATCTTCTCATCGGTTCTAGAATTCGAGGAAGGTAAAGAATCGAAAATAATGCTTGAATGTAGGCGTTTAGTAGGTTTTTGTTCTTTGTGCTTTAGAATGACACATGATGCATCCGTTTGTTACAAAATAAAAGGGGACAAACGTAATATAAGTGGAGATAAGGCCCGGAAACACACTCTGTCAGATCGTAATAGGAGTTTTAAGGGGGTTGTTGTGGGGGGAAAGAGAGGATTAGGTGTGTCTGCTAGGGTTAAGAATAACTCAGCATTAACAATAGGAGACAAACGAGGCCGAGGAGCCTCAGTAACTGAGATCTCATCGGACATAATAGCGGAGGTACAAGCAGTATTTCGATATTGTGTAGTTATTTCCAGACTTGTGATTGATATTGCTGCTCTGTCTTTCTTTCAGGAACCTGAAAAAGGCAGCATTAGAGACATCTCTGGGCACAAAGAAGGTCAGACGACCTTTGTTTCAAGAGACTATGGAGAAACAAGAACTCGAAACCGCGGGAATTCTTCAGTCGGAGGAGAACCCTCAGTTGACTGGCGAGTCCAAGATGGGAGCTGAAGTAGAATCTGTTCGGGCGCCTCTGGAAATGACTGAGGACCAGATGGATGCAGCTGATGATTTGGGTCTGAGTGAGACCGATGAGGACAAGCTTCTGGAAGCAGTTGCATTGGAGGCAGTCATGAATAGTCAGACCGAATTGACGGTAGATGAAGAGGCCGAATTCATGAAAAAATGGAAACTAAACTGCTGAAATATCAGGCGAATAAGGCAGCTAAACAGTTGATTGGGAATGGGAGGATAGGGACTCGATCTCTCACACCATTGAGAGGAGTGGCTTTAAGGAAGATGGCCTTAGTGGGCTCTCCACATATCAACCCACGCACAGCCAAGCCCAAGGAAGACAAAATAAGGAGCTTGATTTTAGCTCAAAGCAATGTTAATTTTAGTTATGATTTTTAAATTTCTTTGTTGGAATTGCCAAGGGATTGGAAATAATTTATCAATAAATTTTCTTCGAGATATTTGGAAAAATTGTAAACCAGAGTTTTTATTTTTATCAGAAAGTAAAAACAAATCACAATTGTTGGAAAAATTACAAGGGCATTTGGGTTTTAATAATTTGACAACAGTCGAACCGAACGGTCTGAGTGGGGGATTGGCTTTATTTTATAAGGATAATTACGATGTGACTATCAATTATAAAGACAAAAATATGATTGATATTTCACTACTTTTTATCCAATGTCAGATCTCATATCACATTTTTATATGGTGAACCCGTAAGGGGTAACAGACCATATGTATGGGAACGGTTAACAAGAATGAGTACTACGAGAACAGGGCCCTGGGTGATTACGGGAGATTTCAATGAGATCTCCGAGAATCATGAAAAGCAGGGAGGGGTCTTAAGACCAGCGAGTTCATTTCTCCAATTTAATCAAATAATTAGAGATTGTGGTATGCTAGAATTCCCGAAACTGGGATATATTTGGTCCTGGCGGGGAATTCGTCGGAATGGCGTAGTCAGGTGTATTCTGGACAAGGCTTATGATAATGTCCACTGGCACGAATTATTTCCCATTGGTGTAATAAACTAACTTGAGATGATAGGGTCGGATCATAGACCAATTTCTGGTACTTTCTAGGAAGGAGTGCCGCAGGCAAGCCAGTCACGCTTCTGTTTCGATAAAAGATGGATCGGGCAAGAAGGCTTCCGAGATATTTTAGAACGTAGTTGGGGGTATGGGGATATTACCCGACACTAATCAGTTTCTTTCGCGGAGAAAGTAAAGCGGTGTCGTAAGGAGATATCACACTGGAGAAAGGAGAATGTCCAGATGGGACAGTAGAGGATCACTGAGTTAAAACGCTTGGTTGATGAATGTGCTACTACTGCTAACCCAGACCCTTTTGGGCTGGCGGAGGCTAATTTAAATTTAAATGAGGCATATCTGGAAGAGGAGACATATTGGAAACAAAAGTCGAAATCAATGGCTCGAGGAGGGGGATGAGAACACCAAATTTTTCCATGCTAAGGTCAAACAACGGCAAGTGCAAAATCGGATAACAGGTTTGGTAGCTCGGGATGGATCTTGGATAGCCAAGGAGGCTGATATAGTAAACGAGGCATCAGGGTATTTAAGTAGTCTGTTCTCCACTAATGGGGTCACGCAGTGCCCATTAGTGGAGTTGGAGACTAAAATTACGGCACTAGATAATCAAATCTTGATGCACCCGGTGGACGAGTTAGAGGTCAAAAGTGCCTTATTCTCAATGAGCCCCGATAAAGCACCGGAACCTGACGGTTTGACGGCCCAGTTTTACCAGTATGCCTGGGAGACGGTCAAGTCTGATTTGGTAACATTAATTAATAGATTCCTGGAGCAGGGTTGTTTCGAGAAAAGTTTGAATAAGACTAATATTTGTCTTATTCCAAAGACATCACGGCCAACTAGTATGACGGAGTTCAGGCCAATTAGTTTATGTAACATTAGCTATAAGATTATCTCCAAGGTCTTATGTTTGAGACTGAAACAAGTCCTCCCTAAGTGATCTCGGAGACGCAATCGGCGTTTGTTGTGGGGCGTTTAATTTCGGATAATATATTGATTGCCCAAGAGATGGTTCATGCCTTGAGAACACATAGTTTAGTTAAGAAAACTTTCATGGCTATTAAAACGGATATGAGAAAAGCGTATGATAGAGTGGAATGGAATTTCATAAAATCTCTATTAATCCGATTTGGATTTTGCGAAAAATGGGTTCGGTGTATTATGTGGTGTATAATAAGTGTAGAATATGCTATACTAATAAATGGAACACCAGGGGGCGAATTACGCCACAACGGGGGTTGCGACAAGGGAAGTACTGATCACTAAAATAAACAGAGCGATAACTGAAAGTGCTCTCACTGGTATTAGGATAGCACGGGATGGTCCGTCAGTGTCACACCTATTATTTGCCGATGACACGTTGTTTTTTTGTAAAGCTAACAAAATGGAGGCGACAACAATATTACATATTCTCAAGGAATATGAACTCGTCTCGGGTCAGAGAATAAATTTTGATAAGTCCTCGATCCAATTTGGGAGCAAAGTTGATTCGGCATCTATCGAGGTTGTTAGAGCTATAGTCGGTATCAAGGAAAAGGGAGGTATGGGAATGTACTTAGGTCTCCCTGAGAGTGTTAGTGGTTCAAAGGTGGATATTTTTTCTTACGTAGCAGAACGTTTGGAAAGCCGAATAACCAATTGGACAACCCAGTTTTTATCGCGCGCTGGCAAGGAGGTTTTGATTAAATCCTTCCTGACTGCGCTACCAACCTATGCCATGAGTTGTTACAGACTTCCTAAAGCGGTCTTACGTAGAGTTCAATCGGCCGGGTTTGGTGGGCTAACTCGGTCACATCCAGAGGAATTCACTGGCAAAAATGGGAGGCTCTCTGTCGTCCAAAGTCAAAGGGAGGCCTAGGCTTTCGTATGCTAGAAGATTTCAATTCGGCACTCTTGGCCAAGCAGTTTTGGCGTCTAATTGAGTGTCCAAACTCGTTATTGGCTAGAATATTGAAAGCCAAGTACTATAAAAACAAGAGTTTATTAGACGTACAAGTACAAGTGGGCTCATCATTTGGGTGGCGTAGCATTGTTTCGAGTCGAGCCTTAATTACAAAAGGCCTTATTCGTCGAATAGGTGATGGTAGGGAAACTAGAGTTTGGCAGGATGCCTGGATCCCGGATATCTACCCGAGACCAGCGTTACGTTCGGAAATACATATCTTTCCCGATATAAAGGTAGATCAGTTCATTGATCATCAGACCAAAAGTTGGAAAGAATGGTTGGTACGCCAATACTTTGACCCCCGGGATGCTCAACTAATTTTGGCCATGAGAATATTGAAGGCCCATATTGCAGATAAGTGGGAGTGGCACTTTACCAAGACAGGGCGGTACTCGGTTAAGTCAGGTTACTCACTTAGTGGTGCGGAGTCAAGGGAGGAACATTTACAGAGTGGCCCTTCCTTAGACACATTATATCAGAAAGTTTGGAAAGTAAAATGCCCTAATAAAATCAGACACTTCATGTGGCAGATTATGACTGGTAGTATTGTGGTATTGAAAAATTTATCCACACGGGGATTGGGAGGGGATCCCCAATGCCCGAGATGTGGGGCCGCATAGGAATCGATAAGACATGTGATTTTTGAGTGCCTTCCAGTGCGTCAAGTTTGGGCGCTATCGCCAATCCCTTTAGCACCGGGCGGGTTTTCGAGGGATTCCATTTGGTATAATATGGACTATCTGATGTCGAGACTTCCTCCGCAACTAGACGGGGGAGCTTTCCCTTGGATACTGTGGCACATCTGGAAAGCAAGAAATACTTTTTGTTTCTCGAACATTGACCTGGACCCTAGAGTATTGGTGCAGAGAGCACTCTCAGACTATAACGAGTGGTCTAGGACACGTACTAGGTCTGAGGTTCCGTGCTTCTTCCCGAAATCGAAGACCGACTTTCGCAAGTCAGCAGTGATTTTCCCTTCCATAGCTAATCAGTCGTTCACCGGATACAAATGTTACGTGGACGCCTCCTGGAAAGCCACATATCCCTCTTCGAGATTTGGATGGATAGCCTTTCCAGATTCAGTGGATGGATTATTGACGGGATCAGAGAGAGGACACCAATGTCTGTCGCCGCTTCATGCAGAGTTGGAAGCGGTTTTACGGGCGATGGAGGCGCTACTGGAGAGGAGGATTGTGGAGGTCGAGATATCTACGGATTGCGAGACGGTGTGGCAGGTTTTACAAAACCAGGAGGAATGGCCGGCTTTTGAGGCATATCAGGAGGAGTACAATCGACTGCAATCTTTTTTCTTAGGCTGCACCATCTCCGTCATCCCACGTTCGTTGAATTACAAGGCAGATAGTTTGGCCCGGGTAGGTAGGAGTTCTGGATAGACTCTGAGAATGGTAGGTCCGGTGTTCTAGTTTGCTATGTATTCATGTCGTCGACAAAAAAATAAAATAATAAGTTTTAAAATATATTTAATTAATTTTTCAAACTATAAGATCATTTATTGGTATTTTATGTAATTTTTATATATCCAAAATAAGAAAATAACTTTTTTTGAAGAAGAATTTAAAGTTTCTCTCATCTCTCTCTTTTCCTCC